>LOJH01018617.1:9039-33941 GCA_001685095.1 Ellobius talpinus
CTGGCCTGCAGGCATAAACACAGACAGAATATTGTATACATAATAAATAAATATAAAAAAAGATACCTGGGGAAGCCCACCCTAGCTCTGCCCTCTGTCCTTTCTGAGTCTCAGTAAATCCCCATTAAACTCTTTTGCCTTGTATGACCTTTTTCACCCTTAAAAATCAATATTATTTATTTATAATCTTGTTTAAAAAGTCTTTATTAGTCTTTAACATTGCGATTTTTTAAAAATATATTAATTATTCATTACTTTTTGGTAAACTTAACAAGTTGTGCAACCAACATACCTTAATCTAGTTTTAGAACATTCTTTCACTATAATATGCTTTTTGTTCTTCCATAGTTCACTGTACACCCAGCCCCTAGCCACCACTAATCTACCTTCTGTCTCCAGATTTGTCTTTTCTAGACAATGACCACTTACGTTTTGCTTCTTTTACACAGTATGACACGTTTTTTTGGTTGTTTGTTTGTTTTGTTTTTTTAACTCATTTATGTTGTAATGCATATAGATTTCTTTCCTGGAGGTTGCTGAATCATATTCTGCTGTATGACTATATTATATCACCAGTTACTAGATATTTCAACTGTTTTAACTCTTATAAACTGTGATAGTTCTGTGAATATTTGAATACAACCCTCTCCCTTTTTTTTCCTGAAAAAGATTACGCTATGTATCTTAGGCTGACCTCAAATTCATGATCCTCCTGCCTCAGCCTTCTGAGTCCTGGGATTATATCCTACCATACTCAACTTTAAACCTCTCTCTCTCTTTCTTTAGAAAATAGATTCTTCTCTCATACATTCTGACCACACTTTTCCCTCCCTCCACTCCTCCAGGTCTCCCCACCTCTCCTCTCCCCCAGATCCACTTCCTTTCCGTTTCCCTTCAGAAAAGAGCAGGCCTCTAAGAGAAAACAATCAAACCTGACTAAACAAGATACAATAAGACAAGGCAAAAGCCCTCATATGGAGGCTCGACGAGGCAGCCCAATTGGAGGAAAAGAGTTCCAATAGCAGGCAAAAGAGTCAGAGATATATCTACTCCCACTGTTAGGAGTCCCACAGAAACACCTAGCTAACAACCACCGCATATATGCAGAGAGCCTGGTGCAGACCCATGTTGGCCCTGTGCTTGCTGCTTCAGTCTCTGAGCCCATGTGAGTCCTGCTTAGTTGATTCAGTGGGTTGTGTTCTGGTGTCCTCCATCCCCTCTGACTCCTACAATCTTTCCTCCGCCTCTTCCAAGGGGTTCTCTGAGCTGTGAAAGGAGGGACCTAATGGAGATCTTCAGTTAAGACTTTTTCTCTCTGCACAATGTCTGGCTGTGGTTCTCTGCGCCTGCTCCCATCTGCTGCTGGAGACATCTCTGGTGACACTAGACGTGGCACATCTCTGGTGACACTAGACATGGCACCCATCAATGAGTGTGGCAGAATATCATTGGGAATCATTTCATTGTTTGTTTGCCAGTCAAGTTTAGGGTTATCCTAGGTCTCTGGGATATCCAGTCTCCAGTTCCTGACCATCCAGACAGTAAAGAGCATGGGCTCCCTCTCCTGGTGGCCTTAAATTAAATCAGACATTGGTTGACCACTCCCACAAGTTTTGCACCACCATTGCCGCAGCAGATCTTACAGGCAGGACAGACAGATTGTAGGTTGAAGCAGGGCTGGGTTGGTGTCCAGGTTTCTCTTTTGGCAGCCTGCAGAGAACCTTCCCACCCCAACAAGACTATAGCACAGGGGTGAAGGCTCCATGCAAACCTAGTTCAACCTCCCTACATTCATGAGGGAGCTCCTCTTATTCTTGATAGCTAATAAAACTGTATGTCTCTAGGTCTTAACTTGAAATAGCTGAATTGCCAGTCGTGGTTCATTCCTGTATCCTCAGTACTTAGGAGTCAGAGGCAGGAGGACAGTGACAGATTTGATATCAGCCTGGCTATTTAGTGAATCCTAGACCAGCCAGGGCTACACTGTCTCCAGAATAAGTAAACAAAGAGAACTGAGCTGAACTCTTTGACATACTTGTCCTTTTCCTTTTCAAAATGCCTTCCTAAGCTCCACTAACATAACTTCTATGAAAGCTTTTAATCATTTTTCTTTGAATCACTACCCTCTATTAGATAGGCATCTTTCCATCTGGTGAAATAGTCCCAACTTTTGCTTTCAAAAACAAAAAAAATAGTTTCCATCGAATGTAAGAGGCATTCATACCATACAGCCCTGGAACTGAAAAAACTGAATAATGGGACGTGGTCTGCTGAAGACCCTCTAATCAAAGGAATATATAACATTCCAGTCCCACCCACCCAGCAACCAGTGATCTTTTATTCTCTTCTCTGCCTCCTCCTCCACCCCTGCCTTCTTGCTGGGACTGGTTCTAACTGTTAGCCAGCCCAGTGACTTTCCAGGGGAAGGTAACACCATTCCTTCCCAAGGACCCCTTGTCAGCGCCCATTCAACTCACCCACCATCCTCTGTAGGACTCCTCCTTGTTCCTGGCCTCAGAGGTAGCAGGTGTTCTTAGTCGTCTGGTTTGTTATGTCAGTTTTCTCATTTCAGACCAGCATCTGTGCTTTTTGCTTTTATCTACTAGTCTCATACTAATGATGTCCTTTATGCTTTAAAGTGCATGCCCTCTGTTTCCTTTTCTAGGATAAACTCTGCTAGCTAGTTCAAGGCCCCTAGCTGGGGTCTGATCTATTTAGAGCATAGTCTTAGGAACAGGACTACAGTATTAAGTGGCTGAATGCTGAATGTGTGTTCTGTAATTGCTCATATTCTGTTTGCTCCCATTTCTGGGGTTCATAAGTCAGTGTCTTAGTTAGGGTTTCTCTTGTTGTGCACAGACACCATGGCCATGACAGCTCTTACAAAGGAAAACATTTAATTGGGTCTGGTTTACAGTTCAGAGGCTTACTTAGTCCATTGTCATCATGATGGGAAGCATGACAGTACACAGGCAGACATGGTACTGGAAAAGGAGCTGAGAGCTTTACATCTGGATCTGAAGGCAACGGGAAGAGACCGAGGCACACTTCCTCCAACAAGACCACAGCTCCTAATAGTACAACTTCTGTGAGCCTATGGGGCCATATTCTTTCAAACCACCGTCTTCTGTTTCCAGGCCCCTATAGGCTTGTAGCCATATCATAATACAGAAATGCATTAAAAGTCCCCATAGTCTATAATAGTCTAAATCCTGTAAAAGTCCAAAGTCTTTACTGAGACTCACACAGTCTCTTAACTGTAACCCCCTGTAAATTCAAAATGAAAAGATCACATACTTCCAACATAAAATGACACAGGCTACACATTATCATTCCAAATGGATAGAACAGGAGAAGCGTGAGAAAATACTGGACCAAACAAAGCAAGACCAAAAACTAGCTGGGCAAACCCCAAGCTCTGCATCTCCATGTCTTATGTTAAAGCACTCTTCAGATTTCCAGCTCTTTTCAGCTTTGTTGATTGCAGCACACTTCTTTCCCTTGGGCTGGTTCCACTCCCTGTTAGCGCCTTTCCATGGCAGGTATCCCACAACTCTGGCACCTCCAACATTTTAGTGTCTCCAAGGCAATCAAGGCTTCTCAGCTTCACACAGTGGCCTCTCTGGGCCACCATTCAGGGACACTCCTGACACACATCTGGCCTCCAATGGCTTTCCTTAGTCATGGGAGGAGATTCCATAAGCCTTTTCTTCTATTCTTGACTCTAGAGTCAGCCATGTGGTTCTGGAGCTGTGAAACTCTGCTGCTGCTATGGCTGGATCTCTGCTCCTCACTCCATTACATCTCCACCAGCCTTCTGCTCTGCATGGTTTCCTCCACTGCCGGAGCTTGGCTGTCCTCAAACTCCTGCTGTGGATCAGGCTGTCCGTGAATTGAGGATCTGCCTGCCTCTGCCTTCCTAGTGCTGGGACTTAGGCGCTTACCACCACACCTGGCTCTAAGCTTTCTTTAATTCCTTTTCACAAATTGGAAGCTTAACTGGGTGGGATCTTGCCCTGAGGTCACCACTCCACATAACTTTAGATTATTCTCTAATCTGTTTATCTCCTTTAGCACAGACCTTAGCTCCATTTTACTTCCTGGTGCCCCTTTTCTTCTCAGATTGTACATTTTGTGTTTTCCTTGCTCAGCTTGTTCCTTTTCACTATAAAACTGCATAAGAGTGAACACTAATCACCACAAAGAGTCAATACTAGGCTGTTTTGATATTTCCTCGGCCAATGCAATTAATCCAAAAATTCTTCAATTTAGCCTCAGGCAGATATTTTTGGACAAGGACAGAAAGCAGCCACATTCTTCACCAAAATATCACAAGATTAATACCACATATTAATCTTCTTCTCTAAAACCTCTTGAGCCAGTCCTCCACAGTTCAGATCACCCTCAGCACCACTGTCTTCCATGTTCCTACTGGGATGAGCCACTAAGCCCCACTTAAAGCCTTCAACTGCTTTTCTAATCCAAAGCTCCAAAGCCAACAAAAGCGTGGTCAGGCTTTTCACAGCAATACCCTAGTCCCTAGTATCAGCTTTGTCTGAGTTGGAATTTTTGTTTCCTTGAAGAGACACCATGACCACTCTTACTTAAAAAAAAAAAAACCACACACACACACACACACAAAAAAACCCACTTATTTTGGGCTGACTTACAGTAAGCAGACATGGTGCTGAAGGGGTAGCTGGGAGTTTTACATCTGGATCCGGATCCGAAGGCAGCAGGAGACTGAGACACACTTTCTCTAACAGTACCACACCTACTTCAATAAGGTCACACCTATTAATAGTGCCATTTTCTTTCAAACCACCATAGCCAGGGTATTCTTCAGTCTGTACTGAAGTCACTTCATTGCTGAATTGTGGAAGACTTTATATTTTTTTCTGTAGATTTTGAAATATTTAGTTTCTTTAAGTTATTTTTAATCATGGAGAAATAGGTATGACATTTACCATTTTGATCATTTTTGGGTGTACAGTTAAGTTACTTTAAGTGTATTCCCTTGATTGCCTTCCATCTGCAGAATTTTCTCCAATTTCCCAAACTGAAACACATACCAGTTAAACAGTATTTCCCCATTTTCCTGCCCAGCTCCTAGAAACCTGTCTTTACTTACCTCTGAGTTTGACTTCTCATGTGCTCATGTAAGTGGAATCATACAGTGTATGTTCTTTTGTGAAGGGCATATTTAACTGAAATAATCTTCAAGGTTCATTCATCCATGTTGTAGCATCTGTAAAAATTTTCTTAAGGCTTAATAATATTTCCTATTCTGTGTAAATACATGCATGCAGTTGTTGATGTATTTATCCATTAATGTACTCTTGAATTCCATCCACCTTTTTGACTGTTATGACTAATACTTTTGTGACATGAGTTACAGACACCAATTCCAGTCTTGTTGGTTGTTGTCTTAGGGTTTCTGTTGCTGTGAAGAGACACCATGACCATGGCAGCTCTTATAAAGGAAGCATTTAAATTGGGATGGATTACAGTTCAGAGGTTTAGAGGTCTATTATGATGGCAGGACATGGTGGTGTAAAGGCAGACTGTGCTGGTGAAGGAGCTGAGAGTCCTACATCTTGAAGTACAGGCAACAGGAAGTGAACTGAGACAGGGGGCCTGGCTTGATCATATGAGACCTCAAAGCCTTCCTCCACAGTGACACACGTCCTCCAACAAGGCCATACGTACTCCAGCAAAGCCTAATTGTACCACTCCCTGTGAGCTTATGGGGACAATTACATTCAAACTACTACAGTCATCTTGTTAATTTTAGCTCATTACATTTTGCCCTTGTTCCTTGTTATTAAATAATTATCTGCAAATCAGAAAGATTTGACCTCTAACTTTATCCAAATCTCTTCTTTTTTTATTTTAATCTTATTTTATATATATGAGTGTTTTGCCTGCATGTATGTCCGTGCACCATGTGTGTGCCTAGTGCCCGCAGAGACCAAAAGAGGGCATTGAATCCCCTGAAACTAGAGTTAAGAATGGTTGAAAGCCACCATGTAGGTGCTTGGAGTTGAGCCTAGGTCCTCTGGAAGTGCCCTCTAGGCCATGTCTGTAGTTGCTCAAATCCCTTCTTGATACCAAGGATGAATTTCCTATTGATCTGCAGTTATAATTGTACAACATGGCCATTCCCCTAGTCCCAGCCTTTAAAAGAGACATAAGTAAACAGAGACTATCTAAAAGCTGTCTGTTCCTTCAGACCACCTGCTTGACTGGGTCAAAGTGAGAAACTTGAGGTTCATCTGCTCATTTGTTACCTGCCTATGTGGGGGCCAGTAACACGACATAACCAATATTAAGTATTACAAAGAAGGGAACGGGGTCTGGTGAGCTGAGTAGGTTGAATCCCTTTGCTCCACAGATAGTTGTGGAGCTTGTTCCTGGGAAAAGCATTGGGTGCTTTGGGGAAACAAAAGATAAGTTAAATCACATACTCTTTCAAGATGATATAGAGTACAAAACACTGGAGGAGCTTCCTACTGGGGGTCTTTACACAAGGATTTAGCCGTAGCTGTAAAAAAATAATAATAAAATAAAACCAATAAAATCCTACATCAGTGTCAGATAAAGAGGCTTACAAAACCCATGAAAAAGCAACACGTCCTATGAGCTTAGATTTTAGTATCAGTAGGCTTTACTCACAGTTTCATGGGCAGACTGAGACTCTTAGCATGGGCTTTGAAGGTGCTCCACTCTGGCCTTACTGTTGCTAATAAAAAAGCACCAGGAAAGCAGAAAGTACTCCTGCTCTTGACAGTATAAAAGTCTTATTATTTTTAGAGAATAGTAACCATGCATTTATGAAGTTCTTTGTCAGGGCAATTTAGTTAATAGCTATGTAAATGACTACTTCTTTCATCGTGTAGGTGGATTGCTCCATGTACACTTTCTGAGAAAGAATGTAAGTGCTAGAAACTGTTGCCTCTGCAGATGGAAAGAAGCAAAAATGAAGGCTGGGATGCTGTACCTTTGCTACTAGGTGTTGGGATAAGGCAGAAAACAGTGCATAGTAGTCTGCTCAGTTTACTGAGTCGGATTTCTAACACATCAACTCACCGACCACAGAGGGCGTGGGAAACTGTCTCTGTTGGGTTTCACTCATGAAAAAAAATCATCAACTAGAGTGGGATGGGAGGGTGCTGCAGTTCATATTATAGCCATAAGTTCCCCTGCATGGGGACAGCATCCATAAGATACGTAGTGGCAGTTTAAAAGGTTGTCATTTAAAAACATAAAAACAGGCAGTGTCAAAGCTCTTTTGGTTCTAGCTGCCTCCTATGAGCCACAAGACAGCTTTTCTCCTCACAGAGGGTGTAAGCCTGGGCTTGAGGAAGAAGGTGCCCCACTATAAACACCTGCCTGATGAATGGCCTACACCTCTTCCTCCCTTGAGTTCATCCTGCCCACCTGTGCTTTAACCTCACATTCTTGTTCTTGAAATGTCCTCAAATTCCAGCTGTGACACCAATTGCATTCAGATTCTTGGTGATGGATCCTAAGCGTCCCACTGGCTTGTCCTCCTAGCCTCCCTGCCTCCCTGCTTTTGACTCTTACCAGTTTCACTCTACCTTTCCTCATCAGAGGAGCAAAGAGCCTTGCTGTATTTGCCCCCTCCCCCGGAGATCCAGCTCAGATAGTTCCCATCCAGCTGCTCCTGCTGGCTGGCCCATAAGCTGAGCCTCCTAGCGCTGGCTCTGCAGGACTGTTGTAATACCTGGGTTTTGGTCAGCGAGCCCTTTTCTGAGCTGTGCTACAGCCATTGAGAACAAAGATGGGTGGTTGTGGCTGGGCAGCTCTGCAGGCACTGCAGACTGAAATGCCTCTTTCCATGTGTTCCTTTGTTTGCTCTTACATCTTTTTCCTTTCCCTGCAGGTGCAGAGTGAAGACAGTGTGCTTCTGTTTGTTATTGCCTGGACAATCACAGAAATTATCCGTTACTCGTTTTATACATTCAGTCTATTAAACCATTTGCCTTACATCATCAAATGGGCCAGGTAAAGAAGTTCATAAGCAAAGACTAACTTTGAAAGCATCCATCACTGTATTCTCCTCTCGCCACCTGAGTATTGCCTCCAACTCCCTCAAACTCGAACTGAATGAGATGGAGGGGTCTCACCAGAATGGTCTTGACTTTCATCTCTAGAAACAGTTCTGCAGTCTCTGTGCTTTACTTAGATTATTTTTACAGAAATCAGTTCTTTTCCGTTAACTTATTCACTAGAGATTTAATATCTGGTTTTTGTCCTTATTCGATTTAGCTGATGAACTTGTCCCATTGTGGTGATTTCTGGTTCATGTCTACCTCTCTTAGTCTTGTTTTTCAAGAAACTATGATTTTTAAGGTCATTTTTACTTAATAGCAAACATTATGTGGTTTTCTCAGCTTATGAGTTTTATTTTGCTTTGATCATTTTAAGAATTCAATTAAGAATTCAGCACAGTGATTCACGCCTTTGTAATCCCAGAACTTTGGAGGCTGAGACAGGAGAATTGCCCCAAATTCTGGCTACAGAATGAGATCCTTGTCTCAATAACAATAACAAAATTCCATTATGACTTTGGCAAAAGACTGATGGCACATCTGTTTGTCCAGTTATGGTTTGTGCCTGAAGGACTATGGGGTGAGGGGGACACAGCGAAAGCTACAGACTCACTTTGGAGCTGAGACTCCTCATTTCCTGGAAGGTAAACAGCTGTTGTCCAGCGATTACATTAGGAACAGCATCCAGTTTCCAACATTTCAGGTATATGAGCCTCTTTTATTATTTTCTGAAATAAATTATATTCAGGAAAAAGGGGAACTAACAGCTCCCAAGCCACCTCCACTGCCACTGTGCCGGCTGTCTGTCTGTGGGGAAGGTTGTTGGAAAAAGGGGAACTAACAGCTCCTAAGCCACCTGCACCTCCGCTGTGCCGGCTGTCTGTCTGTGGGGAAGGTTGTTGGTTGGGCCTTGGCTTTACTCTTGGAGAATTCTTTTTTTAATTATGCATACAGTGTCCTGGCGTGGCATCAGATCTCATTATAGATGGTTGTGAGCTACCATGTGAGTGCTGGGAATGGAACCCAGGTCCTCTGGAAGAGCAGCCAGTGTTCTTAATCTCTTCAGCCCCTCTTGGAGAGTTCTTTGGCTCATTTTCCTCTGTGGTCTATGAACAATTCTTTACCACTACCCTGCCTAATGAGCTAGGTTGGCAACAGAGAATATGGCTTCTTTCTCAGCAGATTTCTTGTGCCTGGAAGTTTTGTCCAGGTTAATCTTGAGCCATGAACAGGCACCGGTTTCTTAAATCGAAGCTGACAATTTCCACAGGGATGGTGATGCCTTAGAATAGTTTGCAGGCCAATCCTGTGCTAGTAGTACCTGCCCTCTGAATTCTTTTTGTTTAATATGTAGGAATGTTTTGCCTGCAAGCATGTATGTGTGCCACATGTATGCCTGATGCCTGCAGAAGTCAGGGTTTTGTATCTCTTGGAACTGTAATTATGGATAGCTATGAGCCACCATGTGGGTGCTAGGAATTGAACCCTGGTCCTCTGTAAGAGCAGCAAGTCCTCTTAACCACTGAGCCTCTCTCCAGCTTTTCTGAATTCTTTTAAAACAGATAAAACTTTTTTTTTGTTTTGTTTTGTTTTTGAGACAGGGTTTCAGGGTTTCTCTGTAGCTTTGGAGCCTGTCCTGGAACTCACTTTGTAGACCAGGCTGGCCTCAAACTCATGGCGATCCTCCTGTCTCTGCCTCTCGAGTGCTGGGACTAAAGGCATGCACCGCCACCGCCCAGCCAGATAAAACTTTTTAAAGTGAAAATAATTGTATGAGCCTCTCATGCAGCAATAATTGTAATTGTGTGGGTTTATTTGTAAAATTAAAGGCTATTAGAAATTTAATGTTAAAATTAGTCAAGATTCTGTTTTCACAGTAGCATGTATAAGCATTTGGGAAACAGCAGAAAGTACGTGTGTAATGTGCTGTTTTCTTCAGTCCGCATGCAGCTTGGTGTGCCCTAGGAATTCCTGGGTAGCTGTTCCACCTCCTTCCTCTGTGCCTCCATGAGGAAGGCCCTTCGTTATGTCTTAAAGCCCCTTTGTTAGTCTCAAGAGGCATGTTCTGAAGAAGACAAGTTTTGAGGCTGGCTAAACACATTGACTTTGCTTTAGAACATTTAGAAACATGTACCTACAATGGGCCCTTTTCAAATTGCTTTGTAAAGGCTGAATATAAACAGGTGATCAGGAAATGCAGAGACAGTAGCTCTCTGAGAAGACAGCACTTGTAAACCTGGCTTTGAGCCATGCAGTGAGGTTTTGTTGTGTTGCAGGTACACACTTTTCATCGTGCTGTACCCAATGGGGGTAACAGGAGAGTTGCTCACAATATACGCAGCTCTGCCCTTCGTCCGGCAGGCTGGCCTGTACTCCATCAGCTTACCTAACAAATACAACTTCTCCTTTGACTACTATGCATTCCTGATTCTGGTAATGATCTCCTACATTCCACGTAAGTATATTTATGCGCAAAAGTCAGCTCTGCAGTAACTAGAGGTACATCTTTGCTTGTCTTTGCTTTATATCTAATATAAATCTCATTGATGGGAACACTTTGGTTTTCATTGATTACCAACTATCAAAAGTAATTTTCTTTGGTAGTAATTGAATAAAGATGAACCCTTCTTAGTGTGTGGGTTTGAAACACTGAAGAGGAGGCTAGGTCAACCCTGTATTAGGGAGAGTATTGAGGAGAAAGCAGAAAGCCACTGAAGGCCTTACCTTGCTTTATTCTCCTATCTCTTAAGAATTGTTTTATTATGGTTTGTGAAACACATTGTAAAAGATGCTTGCTTTGCTTGCTATATCAAAATAGGCAGCTCTGCTTCATTTTCAGAGCTTAGTAGCTGACTAGAAGAAAGAAATAAAATGAAAACAAATGTTCTATTTTTCTACATTTCTCGTTTTCTTGTTGAGCACAAAACCCTCAGAATAGGACATAGTGTTCCCTTCAGTGTGGGTTCCAGTTATTCTAATAGAACCACTGATGGCTTAAATGTACGGAAAATTCAAAGTACCTCTGAGTACACAGGGACGGACCGGGAAGGGCACATCTGACAGTGCCATCAGATCTTGTTGCTGTCACAAGGAGTGTTTCCCTCAGGTTCTCCTCACTTGTAACTCCTCTGGTTGATTTCTGTATTCCAAAAAGGACCTGTTAGACTCAAGGACAACCACAGCTAACTCATCTTCTCATTTAGCTATACTGTAGCCACTGTAACTCTGAATCTCCCTTAAACCCCACTAAGTTCACACAGGGATAGATTTTATTTCTTTAGCCCCCAGCATTATCTGAGTGAGTCATCCTATGTTTGTGTCCCTCTGTGGAAAATTGCATTTTAAGCATTGTGAGGAGGGGAAAAAACTCCATCCAGATTTCATCTGCACGTTTGTCTTGAGGAAATTCTTGAACACAGAAATCCTGCTTTATGGTTTGTTTTCCCCTCTATTCATTCCCAAACCCTCCCCTTTCGTGCTGGGTCCCTGGCAGCTAACAGCCATTTCTCTTCACATGGGAAAGGGCCTGGATGTTGAAACAAAAGACAAATCTGGAAGAGTAAAAATGTGCATTACGCAAATGCATGTTTTTTTTTTTCACCTTTCAACGTTTGCTTCCTGGAGCTTCGTTTTTTCAGCTCCAAAGCAGCAAGGAACAGCAGTGGTTTTACTACGCTCAGAATAGCAACCCCATGGGCACCTCAGTTGTTTGTTTCTATTCTGATAAGCAGAAGATATGCCCCACACTGTGTGACTAGGAAGGGCAGGGAAGGTGGCATGGACACACCTCTGTAAGAACTTCCACACTGATGGTAATCCAGGGTCCAGCTCAGGGTTCCTGCCAGAGTCCCACTGCTGGTAGGGCCTTCATCTAGGAGCAGTTCTCAAGGCGGCCTCACTCTTCTCTCCCTGGTAGCCAGCCTTGCCAAGCTGTCCTGCTGGCCTATTGCTGGACTGACTATCAGGCCAGGCATGAGCAGCCCTCTGTGATACTGGGGCTCTGGTGAAAACTACAGCCAGCACTGTGGGGTCTTCTATCTTGACCTTCAGGGAGAGGGGAGCAAGCACAGACCTAAGGGCAGAACTCGGCTCTCATTCTCGTTCTTTTTTGAGGAGTGGGATTGTTGGGCCTTAGCACATAGTCTCTACAACTAGCCTGTGTCTGCAGCCCTGAACTAGATTCACTGTCTTTTCATTTACATGTTTACTTTTTATTTATTAGGAGCACACGTTTGAAGTCAGAGGACAAAAGTGGAGAGTCAGTTCTCTTTCCATGTGACCAGGATCACAGTCATGGTGTCAGTTCTCTATCCATGTGACCGGGATCACAGTCATGGTGTCAGTTCTCTATCCATGTGACCGGGATCACAGTCATGGTGTCAGTTCTCTATCCATGTGAGCAGGATCACAGTCATGGTGTCAGTTCTCTATCCATGTGAGCAGGATCACAGTCATGGTGTCAGTTCTCTTTCCATGTGACCGGGATCACAGTCACGGTGTCAGTTCTCTATCCATGTGAGCAGGATCACAGTCATGGTGTCAGTTCTCTNGTCAGTTCTCTATCCATGTGACCGGGATCACAGTCATGGTGTCAGTTCTCTATCCATGTGACCGGGATCACAGTCATGGTGTCAGTTCTCTATCGATGTGACCCGGGATCACAGTCATGGTGTCAGGCTTGCTCAGCAAGCCCCTTTATCCATCAAGTCATCAAGACTGATTTTTAGTTATAGGCGGGTCATGTCCCTTAAGAAGCCAGAGGCCTCAGATCCTCTGAAGCTAGAATTAGTTAAAGGTGGCTTTAGCTGTTCCACATGGGTGCTGGGAACCAAATTCTGGTACTCTACAAGAGAAACATATGCTTTTTGCAGCTGACTGGTCTCTCCAGGCACGAAACTCAGCTTTCCTAACCTTAGGTCTCTCCTCCTCCCTCCTTTCTGCTCTCCAGTTCAGAACCAACAGTAGATTTCTCAGTTGCCTATTCAGGTTAATATCTTCTTCTAGGCTTTCTTTTATCAGCATGGCTGGATGTAGTTAAAGTAGCCATGTGTCCTGAATTGTTCATCCTGATCACAGTGGTCATTCTGAGAGAGACAGTATCAATGCTTAGACTGCCAAGAAGCCACCCCTGGGACTAGAAAACAGCCCTACAGCATCTAGTGTCCAGCTTCCCACATGCATTCCTCTCTCTGCCTAGAGCACTAGGGACCTCTGCTGATTGTAAGAGAATGGAAAGGGCCAGTCTGGGCCAGCAAAATGTCTATGGGTAAAGTGCCAAGTCTGGCAACCTGAGTGCCATCTCTGGAACCCACATGGTAGAATGAGAGAGACGACACCTACAAGGTGTCCTGTGACCTCCACACATGTACCATGGCACATGCACAAACACAATGCACTCATACTAAATAAATGTTTATTAAAAATTCTAAATTTAGGAAAAAGCCTCATTTCTGTAGTGTGACCCTGCTGATAGCCTCAAGCTCTTTCCCATGAGACTCAAGGAACACATGACCATCTTCTGCTTCTACTACCAGTGAGGGATCTAATGAATAGCCTCTAGTACTAACCTCTGAAGATGCCATGGGGCATTGCTGTAAAAGCCCAAACGGAGATTTGTAGCTCCCGTGCCACTACAGGACTGGTACTTGAGCCGGGAACTAAGCTGGAGACTTAAAAACATACAAACACAGAGACAGACAGAGAGAGACGCAGACACAGCTCATCCTTGATACAAGAATCCAAGTGCCAATCTTTATTGTGCTCAGGGACAGCTTATATAGGGATCCTTAGCCTCGCCTAGTTCTTGGGATCTAGCAGCTGCAGGCAAGCGAGGTCGCCTGCTCAGAGCAGCTGCAGGCACAGGTGTTTCTCTTAGTTCACTCCAGCAGCCAAAGGGTCTGAGAAAGTCAAGAGGCCAGGGATCTATAGTTCCCAACACATTGCCACCCCTGTGAGTGATGCAGTAGTCACAAATGCAGCCCGTCCTGGGCTTGCTCAGCTCAGAGAGTCCCTCTCCTAGGGAAAGCTAGCGATGTGGCTGACCCCGCATTTTTAAATGATTACAATTAGCACTCCCTATGGCTTAATTATATCCTTATTTCCAGTTTTTAGATTTAGAGCTTGTCAAATTTTCTGGCTTTCGTACCAAAATAGTTCTGTCACTGTTGAATTCTTTGCATAAGCTGAGCCTCTTCCATGAGTAACTTCCTCCCTGGAAATAGCAAATGGGGCGGCAACTGGGCTTGGAGCCTGTTGGCCACATCTCTGGATACCTCCTGATATCTTGAAGTTCTTTAAGAGGGGCATTTAAAATTTGGTCAGCTTAAAGCCAAGCATAGTGGTGCACACCTTTAATCTCAGCGCTTGGGAGGCAGAGGCAGGCAGATACTCTGGTTTAGCTAGCAAGTTTCAGGACAGCCGTGACTACAGAGAGACTCTGTCAGGGAAACAACAACAACAAAAACAGTTATCAGCTTAAGGAATTAACTTTCCCAGGAGAGCTGGCAATAGTAGAAGCCCCCTTCCCTCAAATACAGGCTATTCTCTGGAACACAGAGATGGGGCCACTGAAAGGGAAGGGAAGGGAAGGGTCCTTACACAGTGTTTATGTGGTGACTGGGTGTCCCCGCTTGCAGTAGCCATGTGAAGACCAGGTTGCTCAGTCAACACTTCACTGGGCATTTGGTTTGTGGTGAACAGGTGTTAGGGATATTTTGGCATCCCTGTTTCATATTCTAAATGCCCATTACTCCAACCCCCTTGCCAAACATTCTCTAGGGAGGCAGTCTCTCCTCTAAAACCAATACCAAGGACGGAAGGCTTTCCAGTACCCAAAACTGGCTTCCCTTCTACACCCCCAGCGCTGCTTTGTTATGTCTGTGGCCCTCTTCTCCCTCCTCATTCTGCCAGTCATAGATGAGCCTTTCTCAGGATGTGCCCTGAGGTGATAGCTATGGCCCCACCCCCAAGCAGTCCAAAGCCCAGGACCTGATCCCAGGTTCCCTGTGAGCACCCAAGCATGTTGTTTACCCTCTCTGGAGCTGTGATTTCCTCTCTTGAAATCGGACAACTCCATCATATGTCTTTCTCTGGGATTCTGAAATTAACTAGAATAAATGTGGTTAGTGGGGCACAAGCAGGGTTTGGGCCCATTGCTCAGTGACAGAAACTTGCCTCGTGTGACACTGTTTTCAGTCTCCAGCACGGATGATAACTATTTGGTCATCTGAGGCATCTTGACTCTTATGGTAGTGGCAATAGTGTCTGCCATTCCACTCCACACTGCTTTCCCCTTCAGCTGAAGCAGGAGAGTCCCCATGTTGTCCTCCCTCTCCACGCCTGTTTTATTAGTGCCATTGGTCACTGGATGAAAAAGCAGTCATCGTCTGGAGCCGTGCTTTGAGTGAGTGGAGCTTCCAAAGGCTCCTAAGCCACTGTTCTTTTCTTGTCTTCCAGTTTTCCCCCAGCTGTACTTCCACATGCTCCACCAGAGAAGAAAGGTCCTCTCTCGCACTGAAGAACACAAGAAGTTTGACTAGCTCTCCACACCACTACCCGAAATGAAACTTTTCAAAGATCAAAAAATGCTGCAGACTTTTTGAGTTCCCAGTACATTTCGTAGAAAATAAGTAAGAACTATTTTTAAAATATTAAAAACAAAATAAAAACCAAAATCCAGTGTCACGTGGGCCTGGGATTTTATAAAAAAATAAAAATAAAGATAAAAATGCAGAAAGCTGTTAGTTCAAGCATCCTAGCCGGTCCTTTCAGCATGCTATAACCAGGAGTTCCCAGTGTCTGTGATGGTCCTAGAAGGGGTTGGTGTTTATCTCGTCTGTGTCCTTCATATACCTGACAGATAAAGACCTGTAACACTGAGTTCTTGAGAGTTGCAGTCTGCAGTATGTTTAGCATTCCCTTCTCAAAGTGCTTGATGGCATGCTGGAAACTCTTTGTAATTATGAAGTGGCAGTTTATCCTCTGGAATGCTCTGAAGTTCTGGCTAGGACCTAGCCCCTCATATCTAGTGAATGAATTCCAAGATGTATATGCCTGTGAAGCTTCGGGTAGTGCCTGTAACCAGAAAACCACTAAAAGCCTAAGTCTTTCATTTGTTCTCATTTGACTCATTACTGCCTGCCACTAAGAACCGTGCTTGGAGTTAGTAAGTCTGTATACTGTAAAGACCCTTACCTGGAGCTTAGCTTCTGTAGGTTCTAACAAGCCAAGGTGTGAGAGGGGAGGCTCGGTACCTAGTAAATGCCGAATACCTCCATGGTACCCAGCTCAGAGCACAGATGTGTACTGGCCCAGAGCTATTCTCATTGCCAGACTCAAAGCTTACATTATTACACAGGAGGAGGAAATCTGTAGTTACCACCATAGTTCAGAAAAGCATTCAGAAATAGATATAAATCTATACTTACTTTTTTTTAGCTTTTGACTCTTCTGTTTGGATACTTTTCCTGATTGTGGTACTGTGTTAATTCCCACTGACTTGTAAGTTCAATGACACACGTCAGAGCAGCCCCCAGCTGGCTTTCGACTGTGGGCATTGTCTAAGGAGTCTTCCCAGCACTGAATTGCCTAACTGTCTATGGAAGTCCCTTTAGGAAAGGTTTGGAGGAGACAGGCAAAACTTGAGTTACTGCCCTGCCCGCCGCTCCTCACAGTGCACTCAACAAACTGTCCTTTTAAAAATAGAAAGCAAAGTACTGATGAAAATGCCAGGCCCAAGTTTAGATGTGCACCTGATTTTAGACAGCACATTAATAGGATCTCTTCCCTTGTTTTCTTTTCTGTTTAAGACTTTTAAAGTCTTGCCATTGTCATTTAGAATATAATTGTTCCAATCAGAAGAATATAATGAAAACTATATTTTCAAATGTGTATTTTCATAGGAACTTGAAAAACCAATGCAGGCAGGTGTGTAATAAGTTATTGTCAAAGGGAACATTAGAATTCTGCCTCCAGTCAGCTGTCTTAACTTGGCTGTGTTGTAATCACAATCTGTTCTGGTATTTGATAGACAAATATGTGGGAAAGATTTTATTCAACTTTTTATTCCTCCAAACTGTACTTCTGTAAAACAGAATCAATTTGGGTTTATCAGTCTTGTATCTGACTAAGATTCTTACAGTTGTGTCGGAATGGCTGCAGGAGGTAATGTGAGAAGCAAACCGTCCAGCCCAAGGACCGAGTCTTCCTCGGGCCTTCTGCATTGGCTGAACTACATCGAATTGAACGTGGGTGATGAGAACACAATCACCGGTTTCCTTCAGAAAGGGTCTCAGTCCAGTGTCTTCTGGACATGAGCACTGAAGGCACAGCAAATGTATGCAGCTGTCTGTCAGTCACCTCTCTTGGCAGCTGTGTTTTAGTGTTTTGGTTTTTTTTCCTTTCCTTTTTCATCCCTAACATGAATTAATTTCTTCTTTGAAATTAAGGTAATTTTGTTCTTTTATAAATTGAGAACATCCAGTCCCTCCACATGTCACGTCTAATAGTGAGGTGTGACTGAGGAAGGTGCTTCTCAGGGTACTTCAAAGGGTACTTTCAGACTTAAGAGTCGGAGGCATCATCTTCCCCACACCCATGATGGTCTCAGATCTTCCCAAGGGGCCCTCTTGAAGGGAAGGATTCTTTAAGGTGCACAGCAGTGCTCTGTAGACTCGTGTTGTTAATCTGCATCGTGCTGAGGTGGGACCACTCACTGCACGTCCTGCTCCGTAATCAGGCCCCGTGGAGTTAGTCACGGAATAAGTGCTGTTCCTCTAAAAGCCAACTGAGCAAGAAGATGATGCGGCCGACACCAGCCCAAGAGGCAGACGAGAGATCGCTCGTGATGCTGCTTTTCACTCCTGCTGGCTTTTCATTTCTAATAAAAGCTGGTGTCACTGTGGTCTGCCTGAAAATCACATTCAGTTCTGAGTTTCAGATCAACCATTATGAAACATCAAAGTCAGTACATACTGCTCCTTTGAAATTTGGGTGAAAAAAATACAACCATATATATAATCATTTTTGTATTTTTTCTATGTTGTTAAAACCAAAATTGTAATTTTATAAGTCTTTGATTCACTAAAATTATATAATTTAAATGTATTTTTTGTATATTTAAAAATAAGGAGCTCAAAGACTATGCTTAACTTTCTATGCATGCATTTGAAAGCTGTTTTTATCTGATATTAATGTAGTAGGTTATACTCATCAAACACTGATCTGTGTTGCATTCAAAATAAACTGGTGTGTGCTCTGCCTTGGTCTGATCTGGGCCATGTTGCAAGAATGTGGAAACTCCCATTCCATTACAGACTCCAGCTTGTTCTTTGATGATTTTCAAATCTGTTTCTGATATTACCACTTCTGTACTTACAGAAAATTTTGACTTTATTAAAATGTTTCTTTCTGCCAGTTAGTCTTCAGGTTCACCAAGGCAGGCTGCCAACAGGCTGCACAAGGGTGCGAGTAACCCCCCCTCCCCCGCCGGCTAAGGAACCAGAAGTCTAAAACATTAATCAGTAAGGAGTGAAGATCGAAGATCTTTTGTCCTAGAATGAGGTTTCTGTTTATTTGTTTGGGGGGTTTTCTTGAGGTTGTTTTCTTGGCGGCTTTCTAATACTAAGCTGAGTCCCCACGCAGCAGATAACTGTTTCCCAGCAGTGTTCATCTTCCATGAAAACTAGATGTGGTGAAGTTCAAGGACCTCACCCTGAAAGCGGTTCCAATTCCAGAAAGTTCCTGGGAGTTTTTCACGTGGTCAGACTCACCTAAGTGTTGGAGGGACCTTGGTTAGGATGCCCTCCCGCTCTGGATCCACAGTTTCTTTCCCTAGAACAGTCTCTGTGCACAGGCTCATCCAGTCCCCTAGGTGCTCCCACCTAAATCTGCAGTGTTTCTCAAAGTTAACCACTGTCTGGTATCCCAGGGAAGAACATCTGCTCTCTGTACAGCAGCCTGAGTGCCCCTCTCCCGTGCAGGACCCTTTGTTTCTCACTTAGGAGAAAAGGAATCAGGCCGGAAAGTCAGTCATCCTGTACCGTCTTAGGATGGTGGTGAGACCCGGCGCGTTCTGGTTGCCGTTGTCTACTTTGTGGCAATTATGTGTGCTCTGTTGATATAAGCCTTAGTTAGCCTTTGACTTGCCTGGTGTGATTAGGAAGCCTCCTATTACACAGCCTTCTGAAAATGCTGCTGGGTTCTGCTCCTTTAACGAGTGAGAACTAGCTTTGCGATTCATCATATCGTTATTTTTTAATCCCAGCCTTACAAATAGCCTGGCTCATTGTCAAACCATTTGGTGGTGAAGAAACTGTTTAAGTAAGTATACCCAAAAATAGCCATACCTATTAACATTCTGCTCCTTGCGTCTAAGCCAGATCAGGGGAGAGCTGTGAAGTTCTTTTGTGTTTTTAACCAATACTTTCTTTAAAAATGTGAGAGACGCTTTGATTTTGTTTTTGTGATTTTTTTTTTCCATTTAGAGTGGCACTCATGGTGTTACATGGGCAAATCTCTATACCAAAAATAAAAAGGCAAATTTACCCCATGACCCCCACTGGGTAATCATCTAAAACAGAAGCTTTGTATTGAAGCATCTAGTGTCCATTTTGTAAACCGCTTTGTTTTCCGGGAGCTCCTAATTCTAGAGCATAAACACCTTTCCACCGCATCACTTTCACATCTGTATGGCAGTGGGCAGATGGAATCCAGACGCGCTGCAGTTACAACCTTGGTCGAAGTCTGGAACGCCATTTCCGCCAGCGAGTTGTGGTGGCCAGCCGTTCCCGCTGGGGGGCAGCACCTCACAGGCTATCTGGGCTTCGGGAGCATTGGCAACAGCGCGGAAATAGCTTCGGCCCAAGGATAAGAAGGGCAACAGGCACACAGATGAAAATTAGTCACGCATCTATTGTCCATATAAAGCAAAGGCAGGTTGAGAGCACATTCTGGAAGCGTGCAAAGAAAAAGCAGCTTGGGTGCCTGCCTTGAGGGTCCGGTTTTTCCCATAGTGCCCTCCTATTTTACACAGCCCAGAGCTTTGAGAGCTGGGGCAGCTAGCAGGTGTTAGCACTGCTCTGCAGCCGAGCCTGCATGTGATTATCTGAAATGCCCCAGGAGGTCCTTTCCCACTCTTGCTTTGTCTCTGGATATTTTTGGAGGGCAGTCTGGGCCATGAGAAAATGTCAGACCACCTTATAAGGCAGTGTCTGGACCCGAGAATGCTGTCTGCAGCTTGCTGGGTACACTCTGGACTTGAGTTAACTTGACTCTTGTACTGTGGGTTTTCTCACAGATTCTAAATACTCTGCCCATGCTATGAATTATTCTCTTTAAAAGGCTGAACCTCTTCCTCCAGAGAACTGTTTAAACAGCCACCACATTGAAGTGACCAAGCAGATAGCTCAGGGCTAATTCAACCAGATGTGTCTGCCATCCACTAGTTCTGGGTGGCAGGATTGTGGGTGGATGTGTTGGGGTAGGGGTGTCTGTGGTTTGAAACACTGAAAATTTTCTCCTGTTCTGCTTTTACTCTATGAGTATATTTTGAATCTCCAAGAGGAGGTGCTGTGTTAGATTTTCCAAACCTTTTTTTTCCCAAGGCTCTCTGAACGCACCTTGAAAATTATGACTGTTGGTGGCAGCCTTCCAAAGGCTAGCCACCTGTTCTTGGGGATGGTGGGAGTTGGGTTCAACCTGGGGTCGGGTTTTAGAGAGAGTTTTACCACTCTCATCAAATAAATAAATGGATGCTTAGCCTAATGATGCAGGTATGCTCAGCCACAGATGGAATGTGCCGGTTGCTGCTGTTCTATGGGTGTAAAAGGTGTCACTAGTGCGTGTAAATCTGTCTATGATGCCCCAAGCCAAGTTCAGTCAAAGTTCAGTCAAACCCTTGAGGCTCCCTGCCTGCCCAGTAGGAGTCTAAACTCCATCCCACTTAAATCCCTGGTTTCACCAAGAAAGCAGTGACCTAGGCTAGGCATGTTGCTCACACCTGTTAATCTCAGCATTTCGGAGGCTGAAGCAGTGGATTTCTGAACTATGGAAAGGGATGCTGAAAAAAAAGGCAGGTGGGGGAGGGGCCCATCAGTAGCAATCTTTTCAGTTTTTGCTACCAAAATCCTAAACCTGTTTGGGAAGCACACTTTGCCTCCTAACCTTTACCCAAGGCCCATCCCTCTGCTATACTCTAGCCCATCTCTCGGTACTGCCTCTGGGCTCTTTCCCACCATGGTGCCATTAGCATAGCTTCTCTGATCTCCCCTGCTTCTCTCTCCCTCTCCTGCCATGCTATACCACTGCCATGGTTCTGTCAGGATTGCTGGTGGTCTCCGTGTTATAAGTCCAGGGCACACTGTTTAGTCCTTGTCTTAGGGCTGGGCACCCAGTAGTCTCAGACTCTTAGACACCATGTTAGGGTTTTGGAGTAAACCAGAAGGCTTGGCAATGCCCAGTGCTAGCCCATGACTCTTGTTTCTCCTCCATGGAGAGTAAGCAAAAAAAGTGTCATGGCTAATCTTTCCAGGGTGGAATTCCTCTAGGCTGGGAAAGAGCCTCAAAACATTCCTCCCTAAACCAATGAGAAGTGGTCACTTAGACTAAGGAAATGACGAGACCTTCTAAACTGTCTTCAAATGCCATCCCATTATTCATCCCAGCCCTAGCACGGGGAGGGAAAGACAGATGGAGCACCCGTGCCACTACACCTGGCACCAAACTGGCTTTGGCTGGCGGAGGGCTAGGCCAAGAAGGCAGGGCAGTTCCCAAGGAGAGCTAGGGAGAACACCCCCACTCCTCTTGCTACTTAAGCCTGGGAGAGGCCACAGAGATCCCAGCCCAATGCACTGACCTCTTAAGACCCATCAGCTGCATCCATAACCTTGAGACTCAGCATTAAGATCAGCATCCTTTTCCTTGGGGAGAAGCAAAGATGCTGTGGGAGGATAAAGGAAATCTTCCTGGGAGCCAGCACCCTCCCTTCCATCAGCAACCATGTTGGGGCTTTGTTTTCTCTTGTCCTTTAACCTACACTTTTGATTTTCTAGGCCAAACTTTATTGCCTCCTTCCCAACTTGGTTTCTCATATACTTGGTATGCCCCCAAGAATTCTGGGCACTAGTTAAAATCAGCCCTGGGCTACCCCTAAGCCCACCCAACTGGCAACACTGAAGCTTGAGGGTCCATTTTTTGCTAGCACTTATGAGTGAGTGGTGGGGTGGTTTTACTTGTAAGGGCATATGGAGAAATTTTACTGTGTGTGTCTGTACCCACAGCATGCTTGTGTAAGTCAGAGGACAACTGGGGTAATCCTTTCTCCTTTCCCCGTGTGGATTCTGGGGATGGAATTCAGGTTATCCTGACTGGCAGCAAATGTGCCTGGTAAGCCATCTCCCTGGCCCTCTTGAGGAGAGTTTTTGAAGAACATTGTGGGACTCCTGGACTTGGTGGTTCCTGTAGTGATATTTCATTTGTATTTTAATAAATAAAGCTTGCCTGAAGATTAGAGAGTAAAACAGCTGCACTGATCAGCCTTACAGACCAGGCAGTGGTGGCACACACCTTTAATCTCAGTAGCCACCCTACTTTGCCATGGAAACTGGGCAGTAATGGTGCACGCCTTTAATCCCAGCCCTAGAGAGGAATATAAAAATGGGAGGAGACAGGTTTCAGGCTCAGTCTCATTCTGAGGATTTCTGAAGGCAGGAACACCATTTTTGGACTGAGGTAAAGGTAAGAGCTGGTGACTGACTGCTTTGCTTTTCTGGTCTTCAGCTTGAACCCTAATATCTGTCTCTAGATTTTTATTAATCGTGCTACAAATTTCATCTCAGTATCCCTTCTCATTCTAACCCAAGGCCTTTGACCTGCAGGGCTAGAGCAGATCTGACTTGTGTGTATATTCTGTTGGACCCTCATTGTCTCTTTTTAATCAAATCGGTTGCCAACAATTTAAAAGTGTAAGGTACCATGTAGTCTTCTAAAATAATAAAAAGCTGAGGCATTGGAAGTTCCCATCAGGCCTTGGTGACAACCAGGGAGGGTGTCACCTGTTGGATCTGGTGCTAGGAAAGAGAACTAGCTCAGGCTCCAGTGCTGGCTGTCCAGTCCTGCAGCTCACCCTGGCACTGCCCATCCGGGTCCTGGAGGCTCCTGGAGCAGATGCTAAGAAGAGGAGCAGATCTCCTCGGACTTTTGACCTCCACCAGGAATCCATAGCCTCCCAGCTCACCCTTCCACATCGGGCCTTCCCTCTCCCGCCCCGCCACAAATCTTCATCCTCCATAGTCCTCTTCCACTGCTGCCTTTCCTGCCTCCGATGGCCTCAGTCAACCAGCCACACAAGGCAGGCCCTGGAGCCATCTTCTCTCTCCTGGGTCTTCACCCATCCTCACTTTACTCAGTTGTTCAAGCCTGTTGATTTTAGCTCCTGAGCATCCACCATCCACCTGCTTCCCTCCTCTGCTCCCCCCAACCCCCACTGCCTAAGCACCCACTTTCAAAAAACTATAAAACAAAAAACAAAATCCAAAACAAAAAAACTGGGCACAGTGGTGCTCCCCTCTAATCCCAGCACCAAGGGGACAGAGACAAGGCTCCCTGGGGCTCATGGCCAGTGAAGTGAGTCTAGCTGAGTCAGACAGCTCCAGGATCAAACGAAGCCTAGAGAGAGGGGGAGAGAGAGAGAGAGAGAAGGACAGTTGAAGGAAACGTCTGATGTCGATCCATGTGCGCATGTGCGCATCACACACATACATACAAATAAAGTAGAATATTAAAATACGCTCATGAAAGCTGGTTGCTGAAACTTGCGCTGGCTCCCCCTTTGCCCTCCGGACATCTTTGATGACTCCTGGAAAAGCACAGTTAGTGCCTTGGAAGGTGGAGGGCCTGAGAGGGTGCCACCTCCTAGATCCTGGGCTACAGCACCCTGCACGGCTGCCTTCAAGCTGAGGTAGAGCTTTCCCCAGACTTGTTCCTCAGGCACTTGCTATTGGCAAAGCTGCTAGCCACTGGGAGTCGCCCACAGGATTCCTGGAGGCCTAGGGTAGGTTCCGGCAGCACCCAGCAGCAGCGCTTGTCCCCACAAGGGGATCTCAGAGCACTATGGAAGCCACCTTTCTTTGGCACATTTCTGTGTCTGAGCTGTTAGTCAGGCTCCAGGCGCCTTTCTGCCTCCCAGCAAAGTATGGATGGGCATGACCTGCCAGTGACTAGCACAATTCACCTCATAGACAAAGGAAACAAGAGTCCCACCCACTCCATGGAAGGCTGTCACTGCCCCCAAACCGCAGCCCACCTCTATCCTAAGGGAACTATGACATTAGAGCTGGAAGGTGCCTCAGCCTGCTCTGTCACCTCCAGCTTCTGCTTACATAAAGATTTTGGAAATGGTGCCAAGGAGGGAAAAGGTGTGGCCCGTTAGTGACAGAACTGCCGCTTTTCACCCTGCTCCCCACAGCCTGTGCGATGGTGTGCAGGCCACATCTGGGTGCCCCTCACAGCCTACGGGATGGTGTGCAGGCCACATCCGGGTGCTCCCCCCAGCCTGCGTGATGGTGAGCAGGCCACATCTGGGTGCCCCCCATAGCCTGCGGGATGGTGTTCAGGGCACATATGGGTGTGCCAAGTGGGCATATCCGGCTCCTTGGTGACCCAGGCTCCTGACCAAGGCAGCAGAGCTACAGCTGTCTGGGGGTGGGGGGCACTCCAAGTGCACTCCTTCCTGGAGCTTGCAGAATAAGCCCCCTTGGGGACCAAACAACCCTTTCACAAGAATCACCGAAGACCATCAGAAAACATAGGTCTCTCTCTCTCTCTCTCTCT
>LOJH01018618.1:0-21662 GCA_001685095.1 Ellobius talpinus
CAACTCTGCTGCCATCAGGGCCATGATGATATCTGGGCATGAGCTGTTGCCTAGAGCCATATCTGGGTCAATTTTCCTTCTGCATCTGGGGTCTATGTTAATTTCAGACAATATTACCATGAAAAATTTGAATAACCTTTTTGCTGATACTATATATTGTATTTTAGAAGTCGTATATGGCTATTTTGATACATCCATTTATTGGATATCGGGACTCAGTTTTTTCTTCATATTATGTCCTTAAGAAAATGGTTTAATAACAGAGCCAAGAATGAGACACTTTTAGAAATGATGCAGTCTTTACAGACTATTAATGGATAGCTAGCTGACAGGATTAATGCCATTGGAAGTCAAAAGTTACCTGAGAATATTAATACAATTGAAAAGGATAACATTAATTTGACAGACAAAATTCAATCCATGTCAAAGAAGAGAATCTGAAAGAATTCATACTGTTTAATTTAAAAATCAAAATCTGTAGCTCTTCTATATTCAAATGATAAACAGACTGAAAAGGAAATCAAGGAAATCAGGGAAACAATACCTTTCACAAAATCCAGAAATAATTTAAAATATCTTGGTGTAACTCAACTAAGTAACTGAAAAACCTGCATGACAACTTCAAGTCTTTGAAGAAATTGGAGAAGGTATCAGAAGATGGAAAGATATCCCATGCCCATGGATCAACAGGATTAATATAGTAAAGATGATATCTTATCCAAAGCAGTTTATAGATTCAACATAATTCCAATTAAAATCCCATCATAATTAATTACAGACCTTGATAAAACAATACTTAATTTCACATGGAAAATCAAAAATCTCAGGATAGCTAAAGCACTCCTGGACAATAAAGAACTTTCATATGTGTGACCATCTCAGAAGTGAAGCTCTACTGCAGGTCTATAGTAATAAAATTTTATGATATTGGCATAGAAACAGACAGATGGACCAATGGAATCAATTCAAAGACCTGAATGTAAATCCACACACCTACAGACACCTGATTTTTGACAGAGAATACAAAATTTACAATTGAAAAAAAAGAAAGCAACATCAACAAATGGTGCTGGTATAATCGGATGTTGGCATGTAGAAGAATGCATATAGATCCATATCTATCACCCCGCACACAACTCAAGTCCAGGTGGATAAGAGACCTCAATATACATTCACTTTACAATGAACCTGTTAGAACAGAAAGTGAGAAACACTCTTGAATGGACTGGTTCAGTAGACAACTTCTTATTGGAACACCATTCACAAAGACACTGACATCAACAGTTAACAAAGGGGACCTCATGAAACTGAAAAGCTTCTTTAAGGCAACAGGCCCCACAAATAGGAAAAAAAAGCAACCTGCAGAATGGGAAAAGATATTTGCCATCCCCACATCTGACATAGGACTGATTTCAAAATATGAAAAGAAATTAGACACCAAAACCCCAAATAATACAATTAAGAATATGGGTTACAGAACAAAAAAAAAGAATTCTCAACAGAAGAATCTCAAATAGCTGAGTAAGTCTTAACAAAATGTTTAACATTCTTAGCCAGGAAAATGAAATCAAAATGACACTCAGATTGCAACTTACACCTGTCAGAATGGCTAAGATAAGAAACACAAGTGACAACTTATTGAAGAGAGGTCGTGGAGTAAAGGGAACACTTCTCCTTTGCTAGTGAGAGTGTGAACTGTTACAGCCACTTTGGAAATCAACATGCCAGTTTCTCAGAAATTTGGGAATCAATCTAACTCAATTACCAGTTACACCATTCCTGGGCGTGTACCCAAAAGGGTGTTCTATTATACCACAAGGACACTTGCTCAACTATATTCATAGCATATTTGATCTTAATAGTCAGATACTGTAAATAACCTAGATGTCCCTCAACTGAAGACTGGATAAAGAAAATGTGGTACATTTATACTGTGGATTATTAGTCAGCTCTTAAAAACAATGACATTATGAAATTTGAAGGAAAATGGATGGAACTAGAAAAATATCATCCTCAGTGAGGTAACGCAGATGCAGAAAGACAATATAGTTAGTATTTGTTCACTTTTAAGTAGATATTAGCTGTAAAGTAAAGGATAACCATGCTACAACCCATAGACCTAGAGAGGTTAGGTCACAAAGAGGACACATGGGGAAATATGCAGGTCTCCCAGGAAAGGGGAAACAGAAGATATTTCTTGAGGTAGACTGGGGGTAGGTGGAATAGGAACTTGAAGAATCATGCTGGAGTATAGTGGGTGGGTGAGTCCTGAAAGAACCAACTGGAAAAAAGGGGTACATTTTGGGGTCAGATAGAAACCTGGTAAAAGGGAAACTCCTAAAAATATACAAGGATGACCCCATTTAAGATTTTAAACAACTGTTTCTATGTAGCCTGAACTGGCCATCTCCTGTGATCAGGCTAGGCTTCCAGTGTAGGGCTTGGGACATCATCCCAGCCACAAAACCTTAGATCTGCTGGTGTGGGAGTTCCTTCTGTCTATGTGTTGCTTTTATTGGCTAATGAATAAAGAAACTTCCTTGGCCTGTTGATAGGGCAGGACATATGTAGGTAGGGAAAAACTAAACTGAATGCTGGGAGAAAGACGGGCAGAGCCAGGGAAGAAGCCAGGAAGGCATCATCAGAGATAGATGTGCTGAAACTTTGCTGGTTGGCCACAACCTCATGGTGGTGCACTGATTAATAGAAATGGGTTAAATTTATATGTAAGAGTTAAACATTAAGAAGCTAGAGCTAATGGGCCAAGCAGTGATTTAATTGATAAAGTTTCTGTGTGATTATTTTAGGTCTAAGATAGCTGGGTGGCTAGGATAAACAATCGACTCCCTTCTATAAACTTCAGTCTGTTCCCTCTATTGAATGTGGTGGGGTTAGAGTGGCACAATGATTGTGGTGGCGAAGCAATGACTGGTCAAACCTGAGACTCATGCCATGAGATTGAACCTACTGCTGACCCTGCCTGAAGTGCTAGGACCCAAATTCTAGATGGCACAGTGACATAGAATAGAACCAAACATACCTGGGGGGGGAAATGTCAATGTTATGATGCCTAATGATATTCTGTCATATTAGATTGGTGCCTTGCCCAAGAGTCTTCAGAGAGGCTTCATCTATCAACTGATGAAAAATGATACAGAGACCCAGAGTCAGGCATTAGGCTAAGCTCTGGGAATCCTGATGAAGAGAGAGAGGAAGGATTGTATGAGACAGAAGGGTCAAGGCCATCACAGGAAAACCCACAAAATCAACTAACCTAGGCTCATAGAAGCTCACAGAGATCAAAACAACAAGAGAACCTGCATGGAACTGACCTAGGTCTTCTGTGTATATATGACAGCAGTTTAGATCGGTCTTCCTGTGGGACTCCTAACAGTGGGAGAAGAGACTATCTCTGACTCCTTTACTGACTTTTAGGACACTGTTCCTTATATTGGGTCATTTTGCCCATCTTTAATGCAAGGCAAGATGCTTAGTCTTACTATAACTTGACATTTCCTGTCTTCAGATATCCATGGGAAGCCTGTCCTTTTCCGAGTAGCAATGGAGGAGGAGTGGATTTGGGGGAGAGTCAGAGGCTAGGTCTTGGGAAAGGGACTAGGAGGTGAGGAGGGAGGAGGGAGAAATTGCAGTCAGAATACAAAATAAATAAATAAATAAATGAAATGTTTAAACTGTATTTCCCACATTACTCACTTCATTGATTGTCTATGAAATTTATGTATTGCATTACATTTTTGTGATTTAGTAAGGGAAATATTAACATATCAATATTAAATATATATATATATAACACTAATATTTTAACACCTAGTAATGTTTCCATTTCTCTTGAATTTGACTATTTAGAGAGAAAGAAGTGGGAATATTTGATATTTGACAATTAATTATACCACATGCAAGATGCTGACCAAATCAAACTTTGATGCTTAAATTTTTCAATACTTTTCACTTTCATATTTTTTTCAGTAAACAAAACATCAATTACTATTATAAGAAGTGTTAAATTAGTATAATTAAATAGTGAGATTTGGTTTGTTTTCTAGAATATTTTTGCTACTATGGCTTAGGGCCTTTTGCACTGAGCGAAATATAGTCTTCTGAGATTCATTAATTGTTAGGAAGGAATTAATTATCAAAATTACAGACAGTGATAGCCATCAAGGCCTTGAAATTAACATACCAGTTTGTTATTTTGTGGCATTTATTTTAGAGTGCAATATATAAATCATTATAAGTACTGTAAACATTCTATTAATATTATTATTTGAAAAAGGTGTTTCAAGGTTTTGTCTTCATATTTACCTGCTAATGATCAAAGTTTAATTGCTGCTCTGCCAGATGGACAACCTTAATGTTTTTAAAAATATTTTTGAAGTTTATTAAATTTTTTGCAATGTTGTTTGATCTTTTTATTTACCCATACCCAACTCCTGCCACCTCACCTGCTTACCCACATCTTAAGTCTATGTCCAACCAGGTTTCATCAGTGAATGTTCTTAGTTTTTAAATTTCTGAGTTTTGGATAGTTGCTAACATTTCTGAACTTTAATCAACAAATTTAAATGGGGAAATACATTTTGAATCACTGATTGTTGTTGAAGGCAGTAATTCAACACTAACTGTGTGAGATACAATTCTCCTATAAACTCTGCATCTGTGAGTAAGGAGGAACAGGAAAAAGAAGTCTGTCCCATGGGTTTGCCTGATTGTGACCTTGTGACCAAGCAGTATGTGTGGTGGTTCACACAGATTGTCAAGTTGACAGAATGAGACTCACCAGAGAAACAGTCCTCTGAGCATGCCTGTGTGGAATTCTTCTTGGTCCATCAAGATGGGAACAGCAACCCTTAATGTGTGCAGCATCCTCTTATGGGCAGCAGTTGTTGATTGCACAATAACAAGTGAGCTGAGCATTCTCCACCCTCATCTTCTTGACTGAGGATGTAAGGTGACCAGCCACCTCTGTATCATGCCACCAGACTTTCATCTATGGTGTAGTGTGGAAAGTCCTTCTGTAATGTGTGTTGCTTTTATTGGTTAATGAACAAAGAAGTTGCATTGGCCTGTGATAAGGCAGAGTGTAGCTCGGCGGGGGTGGGGTTGGCAAAAATAAACTGAATGCTGGGAGGAAGAAGGTGGAGTCAGGGGAAGCCATGTAGCCACCAGAGGGGAAAGATATGAGCTGCCAGCTGGAACCTTGCTGGCAGGCCATAAACCTCATGGTAAAATATAAAATAATGGAAATGGATTAATTCTAGATAAAAGAGCTAGCTAGCAAGACACTTAAGCTATTTGCTAAACAATATTGCCATTAATACAGATTTCTGTGTGATTAATTTGGGAGTCTGGGTGGCTGGGAAATGAATGAGAAACCTCTCCCCAAAACTGGTGGCTACAATGTTGCTCTTGAACTATGAGCTCAAATAAACCCTTTACCTTTTAGGTACTGTTGACAGGACATTTTACCCAGCAAGAGAAAGTGGACTAATATAACATGCATGACTGAGTCCTGGCCCTATTATGTAACTAGTACTTGGGCTGCAAACCCAAGTAGACACATATCACTACATTTTTAGTGAGATTTAAATTCTAATCCCATTTCTAATAGCTAGAGCTAATTGAAAATCTCTTAAGCTTGGACTTTTTTCACATAAAATGAACATATTTCCTTTTCTGCAAGTATGTGGTCAATATTAAAAATGTTAGAATACCAAACCCTATACTAATTGCTTCATACATTAGGGTTGTAATATTAATTAGAAGTATTTTATTCAATGAATAAGATCAGGATCCTATAAATGGAAGTTTCTGTCCCACAGCTGTTCAGTCCCAAAGAAACAGACAGAGGCTTATATTAATTATAAACCGTTTGGCTTATTAGCTTAGAATCCTTATTAATTAGCTTTCACAACTTAAATTAATTAAATTCTTATCTATGTTTAGCCACATGACTTGGTACCTTTTCTCAGTAAGGCATTCTCATCTTGCTTCCTCTGCATCTGGATGATGACTGCATCTCTGTCTTCTTTCCAGAATTCTCTTAGTCAGTTGCCCCACCTATAGTTCCTGCCTGGCTACTGACCAATCAGCATTTTATTAAACCAATACAAATGACAANCTCAGTAAGGCATTCTCATCTTGCTTCCTCTGCATCTGGATGATGACTGCATCTCTGTCTTCTTTCCAGAATTCTCTTAGTCAGTTGCCCCACCTATAGTTCCTGCCTGGCTACTGACCAATCAGCATTTTATTAAACCAATACAAATGACAAATTTTTATAGCGTACAAGAACATTATTCCACAGCATTTCCCCTTTTATTCTTTTCAAGGCATGAACTCTAAATCTAATTTCCTTTGTTAAGCTTTTTTTCCTGACCATTATCCATAACAAGTTGTAACCAACACTCTAAACAAAGACAAACACCCATAATCCAGTTTTTTGGGGGAATGTGGGCATAGTTTTGTAGGCTACTTCTGCTGATTAGGGGTGCTGAAAATCTTATCGGGACCCAAAGAAGATTTAGGATTATAGTTAAGTCCTGACTGGAGTATTATTCTGTGAAGCTGGATCATCTCAACCAGCAGTCTTGAGGCTGTTCTGGATGCAGAACTGAGAGGAAACTGCAATACAAGTACCCTGAAACATAGGGTCATCTGAACTCCTAGAAGCATTTTATTCCAAATGCTGCTGGATTAATCTAACCTATATATTTTGAAAATACCTTGGCTTCAAAATTTCAATCAAAATATATGTTACTTGGGAGAAGAGGTTTGGCTTTTGCTTCTGAAGTAAATGATAGGCTGTGGATTCATTTTGGGTTAAGAAAAATAAGGTTTGATCAAGGAAAACTTCCTGAAAAATCTCCAGTGGAAACAGACGGTTCAGATGAGTTCCTTGTTTAAAGAGAGATACCACTGTTTAAATAATGACAAAGGATTTAATACAAGTTGTTTGCTTCTAGTAATTGTAAGCAAGTTGTTCTTCACATTTACAGATGAACATAGATAACTGAGCTGTGTGTGCAAGACACTGCTTAGATTACTTAATAGATCCTTGATCAAAATTTTCCTCACTGAAGACATTTGAATATTTAATTAAAAATTCTCTTAGTAGTTAAATATTCCCAGTAATGCCATAAAATGTTACCAATAAGATAACATTCTAACATGATTTCCCAGCAGGAGTTGAATATTAGTGACATCACTGACATTTGGTCCTATGATCTCTGTGATTTGGGTTATCCAACTGAGGGAGTTCAGATAGCAAACCAAGTAAGCTACATGTTAGTGACATCACTGACATTTGGTCATTATGAACTCTGTAACTTGGGTCAAAGCACACAATAAGAAAACTGAATCTGGACCAGTAAAGCTTGTTGTCTAGGAAATAAACACATTAGTCCGAGGCAGTACAGGATTTCCTCATTTTGTTTGTCCTTATCATTTGGAGCCAATGTTTTCTAGGTGATATTTGTCTATTGTTGAAAATTGCATGTTGACAATTTGTTTCACATTCAGTAAAGAAATATCACTGACAGCAAAGATATAAGTGGGCTAACTTTTCTCAGGGCTGGAAGACAACTTGGGGTTAGAATGAGTATGAAACATTGTGATTGCAGAATTTTTATGATCCTGTACATAAAAGTACAGGTCTGGATCTATAAGATAGTAAAATAATTTTTGATTTCACATTTCCTACTAAAATATCATTTTTCTTATAAGCAAATTAGTGTATTTGCAATTGGAAGAAAGCATCACTGGACAGGATACTGTTTCATAATTTTTTACTGAATGTAGAGTTACAATAAATTGATACTCTGACAATTTTCTCAATTTAGGAATGGCCAATGTCAGTCTTTTCTCACTATGGTAGAGTAATGTTGCACCCAGAGCACACTTTATGACATGTGACTACCAGCGGATCATGACTATTGCAATGTTGTCAATGTGGAAGCACAGAATGTTCAGAAGGCACTTTAGCTATAAGAGAAAAGCTTCAGGAGATATTTTTTCTTCATCTATCTTTACAGGAATTATTTTTACGAGATTGAGATCATAAAGAGAAATTATGCTGACTTATAGTTTGTCTAGGGTACTACATTAAAAATTAGATAAGAAAGCAAACTGTTTAATATGACTTTATGTTTTAAATCTTTGATCAATATTTATTTCTTTTCTGGGAAAAGTAGTGGGAAAATTCTCCTGTCTACAGGATTTAGAAAATGAAGAACAAGAGACTATAAAGCTAAAGGCTTTGCCATCCTCATTGTTCTTGTTCTGTTTGGAAAGCTTAGTAAAACATTTTCAAAAAATATTTGATTATAGACCATCAAGATTTCATTTACAACTAATCACTTATAACTGGGCCCAGCCAGTTTCTCTGCTTAAGTTGCCTGTAGTCTCCTAGTTTCCTGTAACTGTGTTTTGAATTAAGAATTAAATAACATTTTATATATTATGCAGATAACACGTCCATTTGGAAGTGCTTTATTTCATTATCTCGGTGCCATCCGAGGGATGTAGTCATTATGGTATTTTACCTTCCATGAACAGTTTGTTAAGAAATAGTGACACCATTATATATATTTCAGGAAGGAAATTAACAAAGGAAAATTTGAAGGCTAAGAAATAAGAAATGGGTCAAATTGTGTTAAAATAAGATATCTGTCTATCTATCTATCTAGAAATAGGGAAAAGGACAGCTCTGATCTTACACAGTGCAGGACCCCACAAATAAAATAATAAATCTCCAGGCAAGAATGGACCTATGGGAACAATAGTGATTGAAACCATTTTTAGGGGTAAACAAATATTCCTTTGATTGGCTATGAGGCCTACCTTGTACAGGAAAGAATTCATGTTGTTACTATAAACACGGTCAGAAAAAACATGACCAATAAAGTCATTGGTCCAACAGGTGGACTTGTTGGTGTTGCTTATTCCATCAATGCATGACCAAACTGTCTCCAAAATATATATGTCTTTATCCATAGATGTGTGATTCTCTCGACTTTTGTAAGAGAAGTTCTTTTTTGCAGTGAGTAGGAGCTATTGCAGAGCTCCATAACAGTTTACAGTTCTACAGATAAGGGGATATGAAGGGTAGCTGCATCTGGAACATCTATACCAGCTTCTCCCCACCTCAAGACTCAGAAAACATCTCTGACAAAGAGGCAGAAAACCATCTAAGAGCCAGAGAATGGAAAGAGAGTTGTGAAATGTAGTTACCTGCACAAAATCAAGGCAGTTAAAGTTGAACACAGAGTAGGAAAGGGCCCCTCAGGGGTTACTGGCAGTTGATGCTGCTGCAGGACAGGGAGTTACTTTTCATAGGGTTCAGGCCAACAGCAGGATCCTAAACTCTGTTAGAAAACCACTCAGTCATGCCACTGACAAACATCTTGCCAATGAAAACTACCTCTTCTCTATTGAAAAGAAGAGAATTTTAGGGAATACAGATAATGTTTTTTTTTTTCTTCATGAAGTAGAATTGACGTGAGAAGAAAGTGAACCATGAGCACAGAAGGGTATGGTCGACATTACGTTGGTTTGATGAAGACTTAGGTTGAGAAGGTAAGGCCAAAAATAGTATGGACTTCACAGCTAAAGTTCTTAGATGCCAGGACATATCAGGGTCTTTTTCCAATTGGAAAAAGAAAAGGTTTTCAAAAACAGTGGGATTTCACTGACTCGATATCAAATAAGGACTCTGGTTTAATGAGACTAAAGGTTGGGGAAATGTTTAGAGGGGTATCTTGGTAACTGACATGCTGCAGTGACTGCTTGAAATCTGCAGAAAATTAAAAGGGCAGAATCTCCTGCCTGTTGGAAAGCAAAGGGGAACCTCATTCACAGATGCTAGCAAGAGGAAGGACCGACTCCACTCCTGAGCAAGCCACCAGTCCTTGCTGGAATTAGCTCCTGGAAGATGCATTGAAGATTCTACCCTACAGAGGGCAAGATGCTTTTATCTTGAGTGGTGTCAGTTTGCCATGATAGGGACAGAATACCGAAGTATTTGACCGAAATATTTTATTGTAAAATATTTGTTAATCCTAAGCACTTCCTTCTAGAAATCTGACAATTTCCATGACTTTTCTTATGTAAATTTTTCCTTCATTGTTTCCTGATGCTACAAATCTCTTTTTCCACTATAATGACTAAATAAGTTTTAATACTTTTTGTCCCTTTACTAAATAGTTTATTGTGTTCAATTTCTTGTTTTAGGTATAAACCCTTAGGTTTTTTAAAATTCTTTGAAAAGATATAATCTGTTTAAAATATTATCAGAGCTTCACATATGATTTTTAAATTTTATATGACCTTCAAAGGCAAAAAAATATAGAAAGACAGGTTTGATTTTTTTTCATTCTTGAAATATAAGTTCAGAATTCCTGCACACTTTATACCAAATTTTCTACATATAAAGCTAATATACTACATATTCTTTCTAGTATAATATAATTTTGTGTGAACTTATTTACTGCTCCACTTTCCATTTCCTTTTAGAGTTTTTTCAGTGCTTTGGCAGACAGTTCCACCCATGTCAAACCACCTGCCTCAGTCTCCCAAAGGGAAGGCATAAACTATGAACCCTGACAGAATTTAGATTAAAAAGAATATTAATCACAACAATTTAAATTAACTAACTTTAGTTAACTGTATCTTCCATTTAGTAATGTTGAATATTACTTAGCATGCTTATCTATTTCTTCTTAAGTATATGAGTTTTCTAAACATGCCCTGGGCTACAATTGCTGAGACAGCCACATTTAGTTTGTTGACAATCTAATCATATCTTTTAATTCTGTGAGTTCCTTTGCGTTCTTGAGAGATAGAAGCCAAAAATCATATCCACTAAGATGGATGCCAGATGCGAACAGGAAGGGCACCTTGGGTGGAATACATTATGGACAAGCATTTATCACAGCCTGGCAGCCTCTTTGTTTTCCTTGCCTGCTCATGGGGTGTGCACCTGTGGCCTGCTGACTCTCCATGTGGAAGGTGTTCCAGGGACTTCTGCGATTAAAGCCGCTGTCATATATGCAGTCTTTCACATAAGCCTTTTCAGTTTTTTACACTTGCTATTATAGTCTGGATGCCAAATGCCATTCCTTGTGCTACTTTCCCATTTTTTTTAAAGCAAAACAATTCTACTGCAGGGTTCTGAAGAGAAGATGAGCAGTAACAACATGGGTATTCTTTGTATTTCCCCAATGGGATCAGTGTGAAAAAAATACTAGTGTTTTTTTGTTTTTTTTCCCCACTGTGGGTATTTTCATGTGACCACCACAAAGAACTTCATTAAACACTGACTGGTGTGCATAACATTACACCAGTGGACTTAAAAGTGAATCTATTTCTTTGTGGGGTATAAACACTTTGGGAGAGAGTTGCTCAGAAACATAATAAAATTTAGGTTTCTATAAAGCTTTCCAAGATCATCTTTTAACGTACTAATTGATCCATTATTTTTTGTTTTTGCTCTGCTAATTTATTCCCGCTGTTTTCCATGACCACTGCAGATAAATGGGTCTAGAGTGATTCATAATACAAAGTTTCTGTCTTTAAAAGTCCACAGTCATAAACATCAGTGCTGAAAATGAACATGGATCAGAAGCTCCTGGAAGGCTCTATGGACAGACTGCTGGATCTATTTGCCAGCACTTCTGTATACGTGTTCTGGCACAGGGCCTGGGATTTGCATTTCGCATGATGTTATGCTATCCGAGAACCACTGTGTGAGCAACTATGTTCCCTAAGGTGATTGACATTTGAGCATGCTGCAAGACTGCAAGCAAATGTTATTATAAGGCAGCAAAGGAGGAAACATGGCAGCCTACAAGAGAACATGCCTGTTTCAGAAGAGGGAGGAAATAGGAGCCGCTGTGGAGTGCCACCCCATTTTCTGAGGGGTAGAAAGTGAGTAGATACAGCATCAGGGAATGGCTCTAGGTCATTGTTTCATTTCAGGCTTTGGAGGAAAATAAAAGAAAATTAAAATAGCTAGTTCACCAGCCTGCCTGGCTGCCAGCCACCCTACGCACCACTGGACTCCAGGATAAAGCAAAGCCAGCCTGGACCCTGTTAGGCACCTCCAGAGACAGTCCTATCCTGATTTGCTCATCTATCAGCTAAAGTTCCCCACGCCCCACACTGACTTGGGATCTCGTGGAATTGAGCACAGATTTATTTGCAAATGATTTTATTTTAGGTATAAAATATTCTAAACACTCTATAAGGAAACATACTATTGATACAATGTAATTGATAATTACAGTGAGTAATGTGTCAGGATATAAAGTGAATGCATAAACATAGGCTTTATTAAAATAAATCAAGGAAACAGTACCATTAATAATATCTCCAAAACATGAAAAATCTAATTAAGGATGTAAAAAACATGCATAATAAAATATTTCAGACACTGAGGAAAGAAATGGAAGAAACATCACAACATTGAAAGACCTCCATTCATGGATTGGTAGGATTAATATTGTGAAAATGGCCATTCTGCCAAAAGAAATTCACAGAACAAAAATTACACAGATAAAAATTCCAATACAATTCCACACAGAAATTGAAAAGATGCTTTCTAATACAGAAAATTCATATGGAAACAAACAAAAACAAAACCAGAATAGCTGTGCTATCTAGTTTATAGGTCAGTTTGACACAGGAGAGTCATTTGGGAAGATGGAACTTCAATTGAGCAAATGCCCCCACTAGATTGGTCTATGAGAAAGCCTGTGGTACTCTTTCTTGATTGATGGCTGATACTGAAGTGCCCAGCTCACTGTGGGCAGTGCTACCTCTGAGCTGATGGTCCTGAGTGCTATCAGAAAGCGGGCTGAGAAATCCATGAAGAACAAGCTAATAGCAGCATTGCTTCATGGAGTCTATAACAGTTTTTGCCTCTAGGTATCTGTCTAGAATTTCTGAACTGACTTCCTTTAATGATGGACTGTGATGTGCCTGTGTAAGAAAAAAAAAAACTCTTCCCTCTCCAAGTTGCTTTTAGTCATTGTGGTTAGCATATCAACAGCAGTCCTAAGAGAATGGCTAAATCAAATTCATAGTGTAAAGGAATTGATGGACTTATCACCATTCTTGATCTTATACACACTGTGGACCTACCTTAATGAAAATTGTGTGTTAACTGTGTAAAATGAGACACAACAATAAATAAACAATTGAAGAAATGATAAAAGTCTTCAAATCTGTGGACATCTCTGTTTTTTGTTTTTGTTTTCTTGTATATATAAAAATGCACAATAAAGAAAAGAAAGCAAATTCAACTGGTGACCAATGTTGATAATTACCTGTAGAAGAATAAAGCTTGATCAATATTTCTAACTCTGTATAAAACTCAACTCCAAATGGGTTGGGGACTTTAATATAAGACCTGATACCCTGAATCTTATAGAAGAAATAATACGACATGCCATTCTTGGGCATATACCCAAAGAACTCCATATTTTATGACAGAGAACCATGCTTATCCATGTTCGATACTGCTTTCTTCACAATAGTGAGGAAACAGAGTCAATCTAGATGTCTATCAGTTGATTACTGGATAGTGAAAATGTGGCAGTTATACAAAGTAGTATTATTCAGCCATTAAGAAAAGCTAAGATATGAAATTTGCGGATAACTGATGGAACATGAAATAATCAACCTGACTGAGGTAATCCAAGTCCAGAAACACAGATAGTTTGTTCCCTCTCTTATGTTGATGCTAGTCTTTGAGCTTTAGATATAAGTGTTTCATTTGGAATACTATTGAGTTTAATAGGGATCATGGAGAAGGAGGGCATCTCGGAAGAAGGGAAAACAGGACATACTATTATAAATAAGGAAGCAGAAATGAAGCAGAAAGGATTTAATGGTGTGGGAAGGGAGAGTAGCGTAGAACAGGGAGTGTGAGGATCAATAACTATGACATAAACACTTTGCCTAAGATGTAGAATATATACCTATTTTAAAAGTGTTTAAATGGAGTTACTCTATAATGGGTGGAAATACCCCAAATAGACACCATGTTCTGACAAATAAAACCACTACTACCAGGAATTGGTTACTTCCTTTTGAGTTGTTGGTTAGTGATGTCATATAGAACCCCTATAGAAAACAGGTATTCTCAATGTTTTTGGTTACCCTTCACAACCTTAAAATAAGACCATATTTTGAAGACACCACGTACTTGAGTAACAAAGTATGGGAAACTCAAGCTGGTATTCAACTAGAACTTTCACCTCTACTCCCTAGTATCCATAGTGCTAAAAGATGCTATGTGTACACCTAGAGACAAAAAGTAATAATCTCATGCATTTGTGAACCCTTTGAGTTACAACAATAATCTACCTGGAAATATATTCTAACCTCTCTTGGTAGTGCCACAGATTTTATTGACAAAACCAAGTATTTTTTTAAAAATTAAATTTAAGACCTATTCCGTGAGGTGGAATACTATTCTGACAATGTTATCTGGGCCAAGGCCCTGTGGATAGACAGGTCACGTGGAAAATATATCAGTACTACTCTGCTAAATGGGCAAAACCATAAAAACAACTCCTAAGGAATTATTGCGATACCCACAGATCAGCGCATTCCTCAGCCCCTGTAAAGAAACTTAACAGAGACTCACAACTGGTTAATGTGCATAGAATAAGAGACTTTGAAGTTCTCAGACCCAAATGGGCTATCTATATCATTTGTTTCACTCAAGGTTTAGGTACCTATGCAGAAAACAGGACAGAATGATTGTCGGAGCCAGAAGTTGTGAATGAGTTCAAGGAAACAGTGTTAACCCAGATCCCAAGGGACAAGTGCGCAGATGAACTCACAATGACTATGAAAGCCTGAATAATACCTGTATAAACTCAAACTAGACAAATTCCAAACAAGGAGAAGAGGAGATCACATGAATCTCACCCATAACTGAGGATCTATCAGCATTGTATTGCTACTGATACAGGAAGTCAGTTTACTATAGTTTAATGGTGTAATATGTGGTATACTATGTGCTAGGACAGGCCCTAAATCTATGAGAAGGCAACCAACACAAACTGGATTATATGAGCAGAGATGTGGTGGCATGAATTTGGGTGCATAGGGAGTGGGAAGAGTTGGAGAAGAGGGATGAATAGGATGAAAATAAGTTGTAGAGATTTTTCAAAAAATTAATGAAAATATTATTTTAAAAAGATATATATATATATATGTAAAGACTGAATGTGTATGTTTATGATATTCTGTTGGTATTAGTATATATCTCTGTAGATATATTAATATGCATGAAGAATCAGTTCATGTTGGATGTCTTTCCTTAATCATAATTGAGTTCCACCTTTAATTTTTTAGACTGTTTCTACATAAGCCTGAAAGTCTTTGATTAGTATATGTTGACTTCCCTAGTAGCATCAGGGACCTGTCTGACTCCATCTATCTAGTAACACACATATACACATCATACTACCCAAATATTTATGTGAGTCTAGGTATGGGAACACAGGTCCTTGTGCTTGGGAGGAAAGCATTTTGTTAACTTTATGATTTTTTTCCATCTAAAATGAAAATCCTCATGAGATAAACTACTGCATTTAAGTGTATAATTTAAAAGCTAAATGATTTTTCTAATAAATCCACAAATACCTTTTCTACTTTTATAATGAGAGGGAACATATGAAAATATAGGTACATATTTCATAATTGTACCTGAACCTAAACTGTTTTGAAAACATTATGGGTATAGATCTTATAAAATATAATTTAGTTTACATTTGTATATTTACTTCTAAAATATTTATTAAAAGTTACATTGATAAATATTTAACAATTGACAGGAAAAGGGAGCCAGGAGATTCTCTTTTATAACATTTGCCCATACACAATCTCAAGCAATCAAAGTTTAAGAAGCTTTTTAAAATTCTTTACAATTCAATACTCAGTTCCGCAGAACTATGCTAAGCATTGTAGTGATCATTAATCCTTGAATCAGATCATTCACACCAGTTTAGGTTTCCATATTGGAAAGCATTGATGGGTTTATTATAATCTTCTCACCCTAACAGCAAAACAGTAATATTTAAAGGAAATAACTTTAGTTACTGGTAATTTTGTCAGTTACTAATAAAATGCCACAATGGGAGTTATGGAAGACCTTTCTAAAATAGGGTAAAATTTCAGTTGTCTACTGAAAACATGCCAAAAGTAATTATTGTAACTAAATGGCCACAAATAACTGATAATATTATCATTGTGAATCTTTAAAATGTTGTTTATTAAAATGTGTTCAATGAACTTTTGTGGGTACCTGGCAACAAGACAGTTTCCAGTGACATCTTGATGAGAAGGAATCATTTATAGATTCTGCAACAGGAAGCAATCCACCACATACTGCCAGACATGTGTGTAATGTGCTCCCCCAGTTACGTTGTTCACTTGCTTCCTCACAGTGGATACTTTTCCATGGGAAGGATAAACGCATTGTCTGCCTATTATGTTTGTATCAGCTGATTTCGACACAATTCTAGAAGGTGTCCTCTGTCCTCAGATTTTCTGAACCAAAATAGTTACACGTAAAAGCAGCTGGTCTTATACCTAAGCATTGCAATTAGTCTAGACAGTGCTTTTCGTAAACATACAGTTAGAAAAGAAAAAAATTCTACCATATTCTGGAATCAGTTTGTGAATTTGATCTATATGATTTGAGGTAAATCATAGGCAGAACAGCTACATTAGTGTATCAAATTCACCATTTTGTTGCAAGGACAGCCCACTTGTTCGCCCAGCTGCCTGGCTAGCTTAGCCTCGAAATAACCAGACAGAAATTGCATTCATTAAAACACTGCTTGGTCCATTAGCTCTAACTTCTTATTGGCTAACTCTTATATTAATTTAACCCATTTCTAATAATCTGTGTATCATCATGAGGTTGTTGTAGCCTACCAGGAGAGTCCCAGCACGTCTATCTCTGTGGTGGGTCCATGGTGCCTCTCTCTCCACCTTCCTTCTCCCAGCATTCAGTTCCATCTTCCAAACCTACCAGAGTTCTGCCCTATCAACAGGCCAAGGCAGTTTCTTTATTAACCGATGAAAGCCACACATAGACAGAAGGACCTCCTACACACCATTTATCTCTTGTGATTCTGTAAGCCATTCATACCTTGCCTTTTCCACTTTTTCCTGGCAACTGGGCATCTTGTGTCAGAATCTTTCATGCCTCTGGCATTCTGCATTAGGCTCTACTTTTTAGAGAATGAAGAAACATATCTATGGCAACAATGGCTTTGCTTAGAGTTTAGTCCATGAATTAGCAATGAAATAACTCATAGCTGTAAATGGAAGAAGAAAACTGATAAAATTGAAACACAATCTGGTAAGTACTCAATCTCAAATAAATATGTGTCTTGATAAAATTGAAGTATCCTGTGATTTTCCTATGAAAACTTCTATACTATTTACTTACTTTGTATTTACTCTTTTTTCATAAATTACACAGAAAGGTTAGCTCTACATTTGCATTACCTGCATCCTTAGAGAACACGGTAGTCATGCACGTTCCTGGTTTTCAGATCAGAGCTCACCCTTGAAATATTATTCAGCATAGAATGGCTAAGCAAAGCCAGACTCTTTGTGTGACTGGATTAATTTCAGAGCTGCCATACATACATACATCACACACACACACACACACAAAAATAAATAAGTAAAGATAGTTTGTGTCTCCCAGAAAGAAAAAAGTGCTCAAAGAATAAGATCTTATTAAAATCTATACTATAAACCCAAATGGTCATAGTTATTAAAACTTAGTTATCCAAGTAGATATAGAGGAACTTACCATAACCCTTCAATACAAGTACCTCACTACTCTGTAAATGTACATGAAGAAACTGATACTCTAAATTAAAAAGGGATATGAATGGATACTCAAATTGCATCCCCATGATGTATTTATTGAAAGTTAAAGGAGAATGCATAGCAAAGTTAAGCATTTCCCAAATTTGTCTAGTACATTACTGTCTTATGATTTCTGCTGCTGTGAAGAGACACCATGACCACAGTAACTCTTATAAAGAAAAATATTTAGTTGAGGTGGCTTGGTTTCAGAGGTTCAGTACATCATCACCACGCAGGCAGCATGGTGGCATACTGGCAGACATGATGCTGGGCTACATATTATAGGCAACAGAAAATGATCTCCGTGTCACACTGAGTGAAGCTTTAACACCCACACAGTGACATACTTCCTCCAACAAGACCACACCTACTCCAGCAAAGCCACATGTCCTAATAGTGCCACATCCTTTGGGAGTCATTTTCTTTCATACCACAACAATTGCATAATTTCATACTTCTTTACACATAAGCAACATATATACTACATATACATAGATATTACATATATGCATTGCATTCACATATACATTTTTGTGTATACATAACATATACACATAAATTAATTTGTTTTAGTCATTCAACTTTTCATAGACACATATTTGGATCTTTATTTTGACTGTTGCAACTAATGCTACAATTAATATGGGCTTGATGGTGTCTCTATGATGAGTTGACTGATTCTCTGGGGTATATAAATAGAATAAATATGTCAGACAATAACAAAGTCCAATTATATTTTGAGGACCCTATACAAGGATTTATGGAGGAGCTAGAAACAGGTTTATATTCCAACTTTTAGAGTATATGGGTTCCTTTTCTTTAGTTACAAAGGGAATAAAAATACACTCTACATTAGTGATTTATGTAAAAATATTTCTTTAGAGTAAATTTTGTTTTCCAGGGTGTTTATTAACAGAAGCAAGTACTTTATATGTACTTTTTAGTTCTTCAAGCTGAATGCTGTGGAATGCTGCCTTTTGGCAAGGCAAGGCTTTCTTGGTATCTCAGTATCTATGATTCTTAACATTAGACTTTCCTGAAAAAATTCAAGTCCTTCTTATTTGGGAGAGGGTCTCAGAAGTCCTCACTCCTCCCTGCAGATATAGAAGCTAATAGTTGCTGGGAAACACTTTTCTTTGTTGGTGTGATTATCCATAAGTTGATCATGCAGCGTCAAAGTGAGTAGTTTACCAAAAGAGATTTGACTACAATCGTTTCTTAGATCTGTTATTGTTTCTCTGTTGTGAGTCAATTACCATTGATGTCCTCAGGTAAAGCTCAGACAATGCTAAGCCAATATGAGTGTCAAGCAGCTCCAACTTTCAGGACTGGGACCTCATTCGGATTGAACCCATGCAGGTCTGTGTGTACTGGCACAGTGTCTGTGCATTCACATGTGGGTCAGTTCTGTTGTGTTTAGAAGACACTATTTCCTTGGAGTCCCCCATCCTCTCTGGCTCTTTCAATCTTTTGTCCTCCTCTCCTAAATCTAGTTCCAGTCTTCTACCTTGAGGGGAAGGGTTTGATGAGGGCGTCTCATTTAGGACCAAGTTCTCACTCTCTGCAGAGTCGAGTCATAGGTCTCTATGTCAGTTCCCATCTACTGCAAGAAGCATGTTCTCTGATAAGGGTTGAGTGAACTGCTGGTCTATGGTCAACAATCTTTTAAAGTTCTATGTATTTTTTATCCATCATATAACTGGCTATAGATCTAGTTTTTTTCCCAAGTAATAAGGGAGTTTTCTGTTTTAAATAAAAAGAAAAAAGCATGACTTTTACATAATAATGTAAAAATTACCTAACTTATGGCTATTGTACTTGTTTCATTTTGTAATTCTTTTTCTACAAAGGATTTGGCCTGGCAGAAAACACCTTCTTTATTGCTATCATTTTCAATGTATTATTTTTCTAGTAAATTTCATACATGCAATACTTTAACTGTCATTCATATAATATACAAATTTAAATATAAGAACTGTGAAAATTATGTGGACAGAATAATTTTCTAGCCTTATATAGAGCCTAATATTACCTTATATACAACATTTGGACTCCAATCAAGTTATTAATATTAATTGTAATGTGCTCTATACACTCTTAAAATCATAGCAACTATGGTTGTGTATACAAGGGCTATGCAAGACCAAGCTGGTCAAAGCTCCAGAATGGATTGTAGTCAGGCTAATGGAATCTCAGCTCTATCTGAGTATCTCCTGGCAGTTCATGGCTGCTGGCGGAATGAGTGTGGACCAGATAGGTTGATCCCCATACGTTCACACCATGTACACAGGTTATCACTAATTGAACACAGAGAATTATTAAACATAAGCACAAGAAGTTGGGGTGTATGTAGCTGGCACGAGAGGAGATATAGTGGATGATGGGTGAATATATTCAAATATATTGCATACACTTGTGAAATTCTCAGTAAATAAACCTTTATATTAAAATTATTTAAAAATTTGAAGTCTTCTGCTACCTTTTAGGCTTGTTTCCTTGATGATCAAGTCATTTCATTATGCATAGAAAATATGCTAAACACATTTTGTCAGCAGTTATTTATACAAATTATATACATACAACCCTTACAAGAAAATTATTTCCATACTTGCACAGTTTTTGACAATTAGTGAATAGACAATTTATGAAATGGATATTTCTATCCTCATACATTTCAAAAGTGAATAGTTGACATAGAACTTCTTAGAAATTGAGGCTGGGCCAGATGAATGCTTAAGGCTGTATTCAATACTATCAACCCATAAATACTTGTGCGAATTATTTTCCAACTCTTGAGAAAGCTGCCATTTGGCATTTAATTACAGCTGGTTCATTAAATTCTGCAGGCTTACAACCTGAAGGTGCACTTGATATTAAAAAAGGGTCCCATTTCCATTTCAAATGGATTCCAAACAATTTCCAGCTCTGTCTCTGAGGTACGGTCACTGCTTTCTTCCTTCTTCCCAGAAGTTGTCGTATGCAGAAGTCTTGCATTTTTCCTGCTTTCCTACATTCATGTTACTCTTGTTACCTCTGGAGGAGGAAAAGAAGATTGTTGCAGAGTGTCTGTCTGATGGCAAGGCAATTTCACCACCTTCTGCATCTGACCGCACCATCAGCACATCCAGGGTGAATTGTTTCTCCTCCATCCTCCTCATTATTTCCTGGTTTCATGTGGGCATTATTAAGTCAACTCTCTCAAATATATAAAAGACACATTGGTGGTTACCTGCTGATGTGAAAGCATGCCAATTATTTTTTGCTTAAAAGAACAATATGCTGACATATTCTCTTCAATCTTTTAAATTGGATGGTTTTTTACTTGCTTTTAAATGTATTTTTCATTTAGATTTTTATGTTTAATTTTAATTTTTAAGGTTATGTTAATGACACATGAGTTGAAGTATGTTCAAAGTATAATAAGCAGGCGGACCAGAATGCCAGGCTAAACTTAGTAGGCTCTTGGGAATACTATGCAAATGACTTCTTACCTGTAGTGACATTCAAAGGGGGGACAGTCACATGGAATTTCCATATGAACATTAAGTGAAAAGAATAAGTGAATTATTTTGCAAATATAAATCCTAGATTTCATGATATAAAACTTTTCATTTTCATTAAGGGTTAATAAGTCTTCAGCAAATAGCTGTTGGATTTTTGCTGGAACCTAGGTTGTGGTACTTGTAAATTCTTGGGTGAAAGTGCTCCAGGCTAGTGGATTTTAATCTCTAGATATGCAA
>LOJH01018619.1:5191-17472 GCA_001685095.1 Ellobius talpinus
TTTTTTTTCTGATGTAGCTCTAATAAATTTATTCCCGCCCCTGGGTGGAGGGTGGTGGTGGGGAAGGGCACAGCTGGGTTTGATGATTTAATCTTCTCAACACCACAGGCCGGGTCCCTGTGGTTAGTAGAACTGTCTGTGATTGGAAGATTTGTTTTAGCTTAAACCTTGCAGCCTTAAGAATGGCAAGCTTCCAGGAACACCTATCTAGCCCCCACCCCACCCCTCACCCCTAGCAAGCAACTAAATAAGCTAAGGTAGAAACTGAACCAAGGGTCTAGGTTACCCCAGAGTGCCCAGTGATCAGATGTGTCTGTTGCCAGGTAAGAACTACAGAAAGATCTCATCATCAGTTAGCTGGGCAAGCTGACTTTGTGGCTATTTCTGGTACAGATGTAGAGGGGAGGGGGAATAGAAGAGGAGGAGAAGAAGGAGATGGAGGAGAGGAGGGAGAAGAAGGAGGAAAAGAAAAGAAGGAGGAGAAGGAGGAGAAGGAGGAGAAGGAGGAGGTGGGAGGAGGGGGAAGAGGAGAGGACCACCTCTATCTTAAAAGGCCCAGAAACTACAAGGCATCTACACTCTACCTTCCTAGCCCTCCATACCTGCCAGGCAGAAATTTTGTTTGCATTAAAATGGCATTTTCCAAGAGGACCTATGAACTTAAAACAAATGTTGTTTAATTTGCCATTCATTAGGGGTGTATCTGGATTGATTTATTACACCCTTATGACCCTAAGTCTTAGGAACAGCATTCCTGCACGATTAAACAGGGAAAGGGCACAGACAGGATTTCCAGGGATCTGCAGAGGAGGCTACAATGATACTGCAAATTGCTGTGTATCAGGTAACCCAAAGGGAACGTGGGAGCAGTTCAGCTTTGAATGCATGTGCTCCAGACAAGACTGTAAGTCTTTCAACCCGGGTTTGCTGAGTCTTGCCTAAGGGATGTGGCCAGCACAGGCCACTATTATCCAGATTGTGGGCTTTGTGAGAACTTTCACATTCGGGATATTTGGAGAATGCCTACATGCAACTGATCACAGAAACTGCAATCTCTTTTGATCCTGAGGAAGCCTGCTCTTCCTGCTAACTTCACAGCATCAGGAGAAAGATAAGATAGATAGAGACAGAGACAGATATGTGCACAGCGAGAAAATTAATTTCTCCTGGCAGCTCAATAGGCTGGTGGTAATCAGAAAATGACAGAAAACCTTGCAAAGTGCTAAGAGAGAGGCATCAGCAATTACCGGTTAGAAACGGGATCAGCCGCCTCTCCCATGGGGAGCACAGTCTGATTACGGCAATTATGAGGAAAGGCTACAGTGCTTTGTTTTATCTTATTTTATTTTATTTTGCTCTTAACGTGTAAACAAACCATCCAGGGACTGGTAAGCCTCAGCCAACTGGTGTTGCTTATTTTTATCTCCTACTGTGTGACTCACCTTGTTTTAATTGACTTCCAGGAAAATTGTCCAGGGCCTTTGTGGTTGCAGTTGGAGCTAAATACACACAGTACCTGGAAACGAGGTCAGGGAGGGAGAACATAGTGCCTCCAGTTCACTACCCAACTTCCTCTGAGCCCAGTAACTTCAGGCTGCCGGGCCAAAGTCCTTTGGATGGAAGGACTTGGGCTCCTAGTGGGGACCCTGTACTTTCTGTGAGGGCTCAAAGGCTGGCTCTCCCTGAAACCAGCTGTCTTTGAGTCTGACCACTCCTACCCACATTCCTCTCCCAGACTCCCTTCCTCCCACCCCAAACTGGCATGTGTCAGGGTGTCTAGCAAGCGTCCTGATTTTGTTTGCTTTTCCCATTGAAACTCAATGGCTATATAAGTAAAGAGGAATGTGGGGGCCCAGATGAGGTCAGGAAGTTGCTCATGGTCTATTGTTGGGGAGGGGCGTTATTAGGAAGCCCGTCCTAGAACTAACTCCCCACTCAGAGGCCGACATTCTACCATTTGTGAGGGACTGGCTTCCCCCAAGAATTCCTGAGGATTTATTAATGTAGTTAAAGAAATGAATCCCTAGAGATTCACCACAGACTCGATTATATAGAATCGCTGCTGTGAGAAGCAGTCTGACTGCAAATGAAGGACCGCGGATTCTCCAGAGGGTGGCTTCCTGACCCCCCCAAAGAATCTGCAATGTGCATTGAGGAATGAAGAGCCAGCCCTTAAGTAGCATCTGAACAGAGTGAACGATTCAGACAAAGGGTTGTTTTTTGTTTTGTTTTTTTCATGTCTTAACTTTGCCAGAGGTCTGAAACTTAATTTTATCGCTAGAAATTGACTCCTGCAGTTTAAGAATTCCCTTATATTTCTCTTTGGGATGAGAATGTTTGCTTCCCAGTTTTAATACAAATGCAAAGTGAGTGACTCTTTCCATGAGATGAGCTGACAAGAAAATGCCCCTGGCTCCCTCTGTTGAGAGCCCTGTTCTCTCACCAGTCCTGTGGCCCTGGTTCCCTTGGTGTCCAGGCTGCCTTCCTTACCAACTTTCTGCAGGATACCCTCCATGTCCCTCCAAATGTCCCCACTAAAGGGCCTCCTGAGTGTGGAGAAAGGAGAGGAGATGAGTAGTAGGCTCAGGTCTGGCTGCTGGCACAGGTTTCTGAGTTAGGGGCCAGAGTCAGCACGGCAGACTAGAAGGTGCAAAGGGAGAGATTAGGGAAGGAACACCCAAATGGACTGGCTTTATTTGGTGTGACAGCTTTTATGCCCTCCATCCCATTTTCGAATGCTTAAATGAGCCCGTGTCTAAGCTGCTCGGTTGTTTGCAGCCTTTGGTATGGTAATGGATAGACAAATACAATTGCCGGGTGTGGGCTGCATATGGTGCCAACCGCCCCATTTTAGGTGCTTTTCCTTCGACCTTTCCTGGTATTTTCCCCATACTCTGCCACCACTCATTCCTTCTTGACTTCATTATCTCTGTCTTGTTTGCCCTCTCCCATTCAAGGAACCACAACATCTTTGGTTTCTTAAAGCTCTTTCTACATCCAAACTTCTTTATGTGCATGTATATCCCTATATACCGCCTATCCCTATGTGCTATATGCTTTGTGTGGCCTTATCACTTCACATTTATAAATAGTGCTAAGTATATAGCTTCCCTTCTATAATTCAGCAGAATTAACTCGATAGTATTAAGTAGAATTGTATACAGAAACAAGTAGTACTTAATGCATGGTAGCTATTAGAATTGATATTAATAAATATTCTACAATGTCCTTTGGTTGGTACGTTTCTTCTGAAAATGCCAGGTTAATGTCAAGATGTCAAACTTGTGTGTGTGCCAAAAGACTATCGTTTTCTTTATAAAGGTAATTAGCAGATCTGCCTTGATTCATGTCTCTAGTTCCTCAGGAGACTTAAGTCTGGGCCATTCGCTGAAGTTCCCAACTGATGGTGGTCACTTTATTTAGAGTACAGCAAAAGACTGAGTGCATCACAAGGGACTCCCCAGGGGACAGAGCTGGGGAAGGGGAGCATCTTTCCGACAGGTCCCAAAGTGTTGAGGAGGAGTGGGAAGAAGAGAATAGTTACAGAGAAATCCAGAAACACACCTGGGATGCAGAGGGCCCGGGTATAGAGTGGCCTTTGGGAACTTGGGCTCCTAGAGACTATCTACAACACACCATTTTATAAATGGGCCCTGAGGCAAATGCTGGTTGCCCAGATGGTGACTCCAGGTGGAAGCTTATACCTTCTGAATCTGCTCTAAGATCTGGGGCAGAGCCCAGCAGATGGCTTCTAAAGCTTTAGGCACCACATGAGCTTCTACTTCACCACACAGACTGCTCCTTTGTGAGTGTGGAGAACCAGAACCACTTGGCGTGCAGCTGTTGCTAGATCTTCCCATTTCTAAGCGGAAAGGGAGTAGAGAGTTCTAGTCTTAGTTCTAACTAAGTGATTATGGGATAGTGACCCCTTCTGCCAGAGTCCCTACTGCTGGGGACAAAACTTTAGCACTCAGCACAAGTATGACCATTCCAAATAGTTAATAATGATTTTTTTCTTTCTGGGAAAATAATGTTCAACTGCAATAACATGAGAAAAGCAATGGGAAAGTGTATGGGCAGGGCGAGTCTCCCCCATCACGGCTGTCCCGTAACATCATATCACATCACAGGAAGAAAACAGAAAGAAAAAATGTGTCTCTAGAGAGTCAACAACTCTGTCCCATAGAGATGATTGTTAGAGTATACAACAAAGCACCATCTTCAGAGGCTACATTTTTGTTTTGTTTTATTCAACTGATTAATGGTCAAAGAGATTCAAAATGATTAGAAAATATATTTCCTTCTTTTCTTTCTTTGGTTCTTTTGACAGGGTTTCTCTGTGTAGCCCTGGCTGTCCTGGAACTAGCTTTGTAGACCAGGCTGGCCTTGAACTCACAGAGATCTGCCTGCTTCTGCCTCACAAGTGCCGGGTTTAAAGGCGTGCGCCACCACTGCCAGGTGAGAAAATAGACCTCTGCAGTTACCATGTTGCTCTCACTCTGCATCTTCTAACACACAGTCTGGGTGGAGTGTCGAATAATGCTTACATTTGTGGGAAAACAGAAATGGCTCTGGGAGTCACACCGACATCAGGTTGACCTTACAAGACTCTGATGCTCCTGGGGAAAGATCAAGCCAGCAAGCTGGGGAAGGATGTCCTTTGATGCAGGTAAGGTCCTGAGTTCCTGATTAGCGAGAGCTTGGTTCGGCCTGATAACTTTCCCAGTGTCACAGTGGTCAGCAGTGGAGATTAAGGGGAAGGACTCGGGAACCTTGGCTCAGACTGAATTCTGTTCCACACCTGCATTGGCTGCATTTCCTCTGGCAAGCTCCTGAGCTTCAGTTTGCTTGAATGGAACACGTAGATGTAAAATACTTAACACCTATAACAATAATTCCAAAAATTTTCTACATCATCGCTATTTCTATTGCCGTGGGCTGCCATGACAAAACATCATAGAACGGCTGGCTTAAACAAGACACTTGTTTCCTTTAAGACCTGGAGTCAAGATCCAGATGGAATGGGCAGATGGCTTGATTCCTGGTGAGATTTCTTCCTGCTATCTGACAGCTATGTTCTCAGCCATGTCTTCATATAACCATTCCTTTAGTGTGCAGAGAGATAAAGAGAGAAGGGAGGAGAAAGAGACCGAGGGAGGGAAGGCAGGAGGACAGGAGAGGAAGAAAGAATTCTTTCTTTGCTGTGTCTTTGTTTCAGGGCACTAATCCTATTGGATTAGGGTCCTATCTTTATGACTCAATTTGATCTTAATTATTTCCTTGAAGTTCTCATCTCTTCACAGCCACGCTGGAAACTGAGACTCCAGTGTATGGATTTTTTATAGGGAAAAACAAACATTGAGTCTATAATACTATAATTAATTTCACTATCCTAAAGTATATGTTTAAAAACCTTGAGTTAGATGAGTCTAGTGCAAAGTTACAGAGTAGGTGAAGGGGGTGTCTCTCTGTCTCCATTGTTAGGTAAAGTCCAGTTAACCTCTGGACACCCTTGATCAGACTCTTAAGCTTGACAGTGGCCACTGACATAACCACCAACTACTCCTATACACAAGACACACACACACACACACACACACACACACACACACACATTGATCCAAAGGACGCTTCTTCCTGCTCCTGGCCTCACTTTGGAATGCCATGATCTGGGGAACCGAACTCAAAGAGATGATCCATATGACTATGACTAAAGGCTTCAATATGTAAAAAGCATCTCCCAACTTTTTAACTTCAACAACACACACGCAGCAACTGGCCTGCTTTGGGACTCCTGAGCTCTCAGATAAGTTTATAGTTAGTTTCCCTGGGGCCCGCCAAAGTCTCCCTCCTTAACAGAGAATGCAGTCACAAGGCGACAACCTGTGCTAGCTAGTCTTGTGTCAACTTGACACTCAGACTAAAGTTATCTGAAAGGAAGGAACCTTAATTAAGAAAATATCTCCATAAGATCTGGCTGTAAGGCATTGTCTTAATTAGTGATCTAAGCAGGGAGAGCCTAGCCCATGGTGAGTGGTGCCATCCCTGGGCTGGTGGTCCTGTGTTCCATGAGAAAGCAGGCTGAGCAATCCACAACGAGGAACAAGCCAGTAAATAGCTTCCCTCCATGACCTCTGCATCAGCACCTGCTCCAGGATCCTGCCCTACTTGAATTCCTGTCCCTTTTCTCCCCAACTTGCTTTTTGGTCATGGTGTTTCATTGCAGCAACAGAAACCCTAACTACACACCAAGGCTCTCCAGTCAGTCCTGTTTAACCGCCTTGCTCTGTTCCCAGCATTCTCCCCTTAAACATGCTTTACCCATGAAGACTGCAAATGGCGTTTCTTATACCTGCAATGCTTGCCCCAAACGACCCTTCTGGCAAACTCTAAGCCTATTTCCTGGTTTACTTTTCAGCATTTTCTTGAATAAAGCTACATATGTGGTTTGCTTCCTTCATACTTTCTACTCTCCTTTATATCAGTGCTCACAACCAGACCATGGTTGTGGTTGGTTGGTTATGTTTTCAAGGCTCAGGACTGCTTACTAAGGACATAGTAGGTGCTTGTCGGAAACTAATCCCTTTTAGTCCTTTAATTCTTTTGATTTTATGTACCTGAATGTTTTGCCTTTGCCTTCATGTATGTTTGTGTGTGTGTGCTGGGAATCGAATCCAGATCCTCTGGAAGAGCAGTGCTGAGTCATCACTCCAGCCCTTAGTCCCTTAATTCTTGAAAAGGCCCTGGCATTCTCCTCGAAGGGCTCCCGTGGAGTTGTGTGGTGGACAGCCTCCGTGGTAATTTTCAGAGCTCCTGGAGTGGAGACTTCCTTGATACCTCCCACTGCATCACACAGGAGGCACCTCTATTTCCTAGTCACAAGTGTCTGCAGAGTCATGTGACCTGTGCACATACAACGCTGACTTTCACTTTCAAATGAGTTGACTTTGAGTGATGATGGGCTAGAAGTTGACTCAATGAGATCAGCTTTCTTCTTTTTCCCTATATTAAAAGTTCATTTGAAAGTCTTAGCCTTCACTCAGTGACTTAACTCCAAGTGATCTTATTTCTCTGTACTTTGGAGAGAAAGGGATTTTTCCTTTATAAAATAGTATGGGGTGGGGGATAACTCAGCAGATAAAACACACTTCACTTGCCATGTGGGCCTGAGGACCAGAGTTCAGAACCCAGAATCCAAGTAAAAACTGGCAGCCTGCCTCGAATCCCAGTAAGGAAGGGGGAGACAGGGACTCTCTGGGGTAAGCTGGCTTGCTAGACAAGGCAAAACAACAGCTCCAGGTCCAGGGAAAGACCCTGCACCAATATGGAAGGTGTGGAATGACAGAGGAAGCTACCCAACACACATGTGATCGCACGCCATGATACACATACACCATACACACAAACACACAATGTATACCTTGATTATCACCTCATAGGCCATTGACTCAAAAACAGACTCAGCCGTATCAGGCGAATCTATTTGTTACTACAGAAAACCTAGGCAATAGAGCTGAATCTTGGAGAAAAATGATCTCTAACCCTGAAGGTGTTCCTTGGCTTTCCTTTTCGTTAATTCAGCAGTCCATCCTTTCTGGGAGGCATCAGTGTTAGCACAGGGAGACAGCTGCATAGAAGGAAGGCACCTGAGGGCAACTCTTTTTTCCCTTTTGGTTTTTCAAGACGGGGTTTCTCTGTGTAACAGCCCTGGCTGTCCTAGAACTAGCTCTTGTACACCAGGCTGGCCTCGAACCCACAAAGATCCGCCTGTCTCTGCCTCCTTAGTGCTGGGATTAAAGGCATGTGCTACCACCCCCCAGCTTGAGGACAACTTTTAAACTGAGCTGGCTTCATGTTTACATGAGCAATCCTAAACTGGGCCAAAAGTACAGTTTTTAATATTTTACCTAATTTTATTGGCAAAAAAGAGAATATGTAAGTCAGAGGGAAAGAAAAGTTGGGGTCATTGAATTATATTTATGCATATTTATGTGGTCTCTTTGGAAGCGACCTTCAACTTGGAATCTATCTGCCTAGTACTGAGCATTGGCTCAGGATAGACATGGATGAAACTTCCCTACCTAGGCTGTTCCACGGTATGCCAGATAGTCCTGTCAGCCAAATCATCACCCTCAAACTTAGTGGCTTAAAAATTGTGTCATTGTGATCTCAAAGTTCAAGGCTAAGTGTACTGGTTCTCACACAGACTTCCATGCACTTATAAGTCAAAGCCTGCTAGGTGTGGAATCATTATGGAAGCGTTTACTCCTAAGACTCGTGTCGATGCAGACAGATAGCTGGGGCCTCTGCTGGGGATGTCAGGTGAGCTGAGCATGGTGGCTAGGTTCCAAGAGAGAGAGCATCCTATGAGGGCCGGTTAGAAGCTGCTCTGACTCCTGCAACAGTCTGAGAACTGAGTCCCCTTCCATCATGGACTCTTGGTAATCCAGATTCAAGGGGAAGATACAGAAACCTCATCGTTGCTCGATGGGAGGAGTCAGTGCACTAGGAGATGTTCAAAACCAGTGCAGCTAAGCAGAGAAAACTATTAAGGTATCGTATGATATCTACGATCTGATTAGTAATTGTTGTGCACTGTGATTAGCAAAAGGAAAACAAAATATGCTCAACTAAAGATATCAATAATCACATCTGTTATAAAAATTCTAGTGGGTCAGGGAGTTAGAATGAACACTATCACTATCATGATATTTTCATCCCAACTCTTCTACTATTTAAAAAAAATGAAGTTGCTGAACAGATGTAGCCTTCATTTTTTTATTTCCATGATGAAGGTCATAACAAACTTCTGTCGTTTAAGGTTCATGGAGATCTGCAAGGAAATAGATAATGCAAAAAAAACCCTCAAAACCATAACCTGTAGTTAATGAAAGGAATCTTATATTGCACGTATGTTCCTCTTACTCTTCCTGGGCTTTGTTTTTCTTAGATGTGTTGGTGATGCCTTTCAAAGTCCCTCACATGTAGTGGTCTAAGAATCCATGCTACAGGAAAGAGAATTCTCACAAACACCTCAAAATACATCTGTGTGCCCCCAAGTTTCCAAAGGCTCCAACCTACAAACACTCCCTTCGGGAAGTAGTCTCCCCATATACAGTGTTTTTCGGTTGTAAATCAGTAATACAAACAAGGGCAGTCTTTTTTTCCCCCAGTATAGCCAGAAAAAAAAATATATAATACATTATGATCAATATGAAAACCACAAAATTAGAAGAAAATGACTGTGGGGCTCTGTGGCCCTGGAGAACGGAGCTGTGTGATGGAGCAGGTGAGATGGGAGACAGTGTCAGTTTCACTGCCTGCATCTGTGGTTTTGTGGTGGTTCACAAAACTGGTTCATCTGCTGAGCCATTAAACTAGAGAGAGAAAGGATGTGTCTTAGACTTCTTTGACTCTTTCACGCATTTTTCATAGTGGATATACTCAGTGATATTTGATTATGGGGAAGTAAAAATGGATGATGTCATTTAAAATAATAGATGAGACAATATACGCACATTTAAATCCGATCTTTGTATTCGGCTAGTGCTTGGCTATTCACATCTCACACATGTCCATCCAAGCGGGGAAGTGGCAGCTTTTTCAAAGAAAAAGAAAGACCGATCTTTGAATGTTCTAGGCTCTGATTAACTTAATAGCTGGGTCTTTGCTCTCAGTCAATTTGATGATGTTAAGGAGTGATCTATGCCAAATTCATCGCAGGAAGAAGTCAAAAGCCCAGGGCCCTGCTTTTGGCTTTCAGATCCTGCACATCAAGCTCCATTTCTTCCTGCTTCCCACCAACCTGAGTCCATTGTCTCACCCCTAGAATAGCATCACCCCTACAATAGCGTCACCCCTAGAATACCATCACCCCAGCTTTTTGCTTCTCCTTCGATGTCTCTTCGTTGACCCTTGAGGCGCTCTATTTAAGTCAATATGTTTATGCTTTAATTTGCTACCTTATGTCTTCTACTTGAAAACCACTTATCCGTAGTAGTTGGGGGGATTGCTCAGCTTCTCTTTCCTCCTTTGACTATAATCTCCATGAGAGCAGAAATTAAGTTTACCTGACCACCTGCCTAGAGCAAGTGTGGAATCGGGCCTGTAACAAACATCTAAGGAGCATACGTGATGAAGAAGCAAAGAAGGGTTGTTTATAAAGTGCTCCATGTGCGAGATAAGCAGTTGGTAAATTACTCAGTCTTTCAGCTGAAACACACATACACACATATTTCACAAAACTAGGATTTATCTTTTAAAATCTGTTGCCTGTCAAACATGGAAGCATAAACCAGATTGACTAAAACCAGACCTATTCAAGGGTCTTGCTTCATATTGTTCCCAGGAGGTTGTGAATCAGACCAGAAAACATCAACAAAGCAGCCAGTCAGCAAAGGAGAGCTTAATAAACCTCTGAAGATGAGTTGTGTCCCAGGGGCAGAGGGCGGAGTCCAGCAACACTGACCTTATCTACTATCCAGGTAAAGAGGAAGAGCACAGGGAAAGCCCACACAGCTTTTGTGTCACTGGAGTGAGCAGCCCTGGAGAGGTGCTGAGTGTGGGAATCCCCTTCAAGTCCCTCTGAGCCAAGTGCTTGCCAGACAAACACCAAGGATCTGAGTTAAGATCCTCAGAATCCACGGAACGTTGTAAGCAACAATGCCCTTAAGCCTGGTGCTCCCCTAGCAGGACGTGGGAGGAGACTGAAAAAATCCCCAGAAGCCTTTCGATCAGCTAATCTGGTTCACACAGCAGCAAAGAGAGCCTGTCTCGAAGAGTGGGAAGGTGAGGGTGGGCACTGGAATGCCTACACTCTGACAGCTCTGTCTGCATGCGCTCATGCCTCGCCATACACATTCATAGACGGGAGGGAGGGAGGGATGGAGGGAGGGACAGAGGGAAGGACAGAGGGAGGAAGGACCCAGAAACCCCAGTTTCCTTTTCTTCTGTCCCAGCCATTCCATTCCACATATGGGTTGCACTGATTGAGTCACTTCGTGAATGTGGGATTGTTCCCTTGGTTCTAGAAATTTGATAATTTTTTTAAGGTTAAAGAAGGAATAGAAAAAGCAATTGGCAATTTGTATTCTCTTTCATTTGCCCTAAAAAAACCAATGCCAAGTGGTGGTGGCACACACCTTTAATCCTAGCACTTGGGAGGCAGAGGCAGGTGGAACTCTGTGAGTTCAAGGCCAGTCTGGTCTACAGAGTGAGTTCCAAGACAGTAGGACAGCCAGGGATACACAGAGAAACCTGTCTCAAAACCAAACCAAAACAAACCCAATGCCCTAGTCTAGGGTCACAAACACTCTGAGGCATCGCTCCTTTTTCTGAGAGCTGCAGAACGTCTTCTCTGGGACCCCCAATTGTCTCTCTTGTCTTGTACCTGGTGTTTAGACACGTTTCATCTTGTGATCAGGTGAATGGCCTTTCCTTAGGAGTCAACATTCCCTCTGCATTCTACTTTTCTCTGTCTGTCCTGGAACCTCTTCTAAGAAGGAAGAATTCAATCAGTTCACTTTATGGATGGAAGGAAATTGAATTTGAGTTCTTTACTACCCAATAATGGATAGCCCTATATAAAGCACAACTGGGGGCTATCTCTCAACTACTCAGTTTCTTTACTGGTAAAATGGAAATAATTACTCCATCTACTTCATAAGATGTTCTAAGATTTTAAAAGAGTAAGAGAGGTGAGACAAAACTTAGCACACTGCCTACAGTAGCACGGATATAAAGAACACAGCCAATTCTTCACGGTCTTTGTTGAGAGGTGGAATCTGACTCCTCTACCTTTGGATACAGAATGGTCTTTATGCCTTGTTTGATATGCCCATGAGTTGACATTGATATTCTGTGAACTCCAAGATCAGATCACAAGGAACCTCCACCTTTTGCCCAACCAAATGGAACATGTGACTCTACCAGCTACCTGATGCCTACCTCAGTAGAGGAAGTTCCAAGTTGTCCTAGGGAGAGGCAGCATGCGGGGAGCTGACGAGTGTCCAGCCTTTCTCAAGTGCCAGACCTGTGAGCAGGACATTCAGGTCAACTTGAAGAGCTGTAAATTAGACAATCAAGGGACCCTGGACATTTCTGGAACTAAAGCCCGTCCTAGAACTAAAGCCCATCCTAGAACTAAAGCCCATCCTAGAACTAAAGCCCATCCTAGAACTAAAGGCTAGCTACCCCGAAAATAAAGGCTATCCCAGAACTACAGGCCATCCCAGAACTACAGGCCATCCCAGAACTACAGGCCATCCCAGAACTACAGGCCA
>LOJH01018619.1:19412-33980 GCA_001685095.1 Ellobius talpinus
CTCTCTCTCTCTCTCTCTCTCTCTCTCTCTCTCTCTCTCTCCCTCTCTCCATCTTCCTCTCTTTCTCTGCTATCTGATCAGGATGTAGCTCTCAACCATGTCTGCCTTCCTGACACATGCTCCCCACCACGATGGCAACGGCCAAACCCTCCAGAACTGTAAGCAAGCCCCCCAAAGAGTTGCCCTGTTCATGGTGTCTCTTCTTAGCACTAAAGCAGGAACTAAGATGCACAACAAGACCAAGACAAGGCTGAAGTTAGGGTACAAAGTGGCTATTGTTTAAAAATCATCTGGTGGTGGTGGCAGCGGCGCACGCCTTTAATCACAGCACCTGGGAGGCAGAGGCAGGTGGATCTCTTGAGTTTGAGGCCAACCTGGTCTACAGAGTGAGTTCCAGGACAGCCAGGGCTTCACAGAAAAACCCTGCCTTGAAAAACAAAACAAACAAGAAGAGTGAAAACTTGATAGGTGGGTGATGTTTGAGCAGAAACAAAAGGAGACCCAGAGTGGCTTTATGAACTTTATGAACTGAGCCATCTTTCCAGAGCCCCTCATGTTTTTGGACATAATAATTGAGTGTACTTGTGGGTAAAGTGTGGTCTTTTGGTGTACATGGGATGTGTAGTGATTCCACACATCCTTAGGTCAGTCCATTAGCTTTTTCTTCTCCATAAGCATACCACAAATATACATCACTTGCGTTGATGGCCTTTGTGTTCTCTCCTCTAGTTCCCTACAAGACATGTGAACTGGACAGATTTCAGTTTCAGGCTAGAGAGCTGCAAGAAGGAGCAGGGAAAGAAATGACGGAAGGCCACTTTGAAGAAAAGCTACCTGCATGAATTAGCTCCAGTGTCTTTGGAACAACCAAGCAATTGCAAAGTTAAGAAGGAAAATAGGTGAACAATACAAGCTCATTTGTGTAAAAAACAAAACAAAACAAAAAACCAATTAATGTTCACTTTCCCCTAGCCATCCCAGTGCTCCTCCCACTCCACAGACTTACACCTGGAGACAGAGTGAGGTAGGTCCGAACCCCAGCAAAGCAGCTGGTGGGCCTGAGCTGTGCAGTAATAGGCTTATGTCATTGTTTAATTCTTTGAGTATTCCCCTGGGTTGGTATGGCTAGAAAATTACCTGTTACATATGGGCCAAAATTCAGATTCAAAAGACCCAGATTTACCATCATCAAGACAATTCTAAAGAATGTACCATCGGCTGGAAGACAGTTTCCAATGAGATATGCATTCTCAGAATTTTTTCAGTAATGGCTGGATCACTGGAACAAGGGCTGACCTCCTCCCTGGGGATCAACATCATTAGGACACATTTGCTGAGAACTGTTAGCATTCCGACTCATAACATAATAGCTGCACCTTCTGCACTTGGATCCCGAAAATGCTTCCAGCCCTTCCTCTTCAGGCATCACAGCCCACTGACAGTCTCCTACGCCTCTAAGAGTGCTGCTCTGGCTGGGTTAAAAATGAGGAGAGAGCCAACAGAGAGATTCCGCCGTGGCCCGCCTCTCTGTTTGCTTCCTTTGAAAGGCCTCGAGACCAGGAGGAATGAATTCTCCCAGCTTTGGGGTCGGTGCTCAGAGGCTTCATTTGTCTTTTCTCTTTTCATTTGTGATCCCATCTAAGAAAAGGATACTTCGACCTCACAAATAATTCCAGAGCTTAGGCCAGCAAGGCCTTGGAGGAAATAGCAACCAACACCTACTGATGATCAAGACTTGCCTTTCAATCCTGCCTTCCACTAGAAGAGACCTTGTCCTTTAGACCCCAGGGTGAAGACAGAATTAAAGCATGCAGTTCTGCATCTCCTCTAGCTCCTTCCTTTTTCTGCCTTTGTACTTCTTGTGACTTTAGAGCATTGCATTGAATATTGCATTATCCAAAGACTTAATTGCAGACCAATTCAGATTTATATGTAGATAATGAAAATCCAGGTGTGGTGTGGGAGGTACTTCTGTCTATGTGTTGCTTTTTTGGTTAATGAATAAAGAAACTGCCTTGGCCTGTTGATAGGGCAGAACTTAGGTAGGCAGGGAAGACTAAACTGAATGCTGGGAGAAAGAAGGGCAGAGTCAGGGAGACACCATTGAGCCACTGCTGGAGGTAGACATGCTGAAACTTTTCTGGTAGGCCACGACCTCATGGTGATACACAGATTAATAGAAATAGGTTAAATTAATGTAAGAGTTAGCTAATAAGAAGCTAGAGCTAATGGGCCAAGCAGTGATTTAANGGCAGAACTTAGGTAGGCAGGGAAGACTAAACTGAATGCTGGGAGAAAGAAGGGCAGAGTCAGGGAGACACCATTGAGCCACTGCTGGAGGTAGACATGCTGAAACTTTTCTGGTAGGCCACGACCTCATGGTGATACACAGATTAATAGAAATAGGTTAAATTAATGTAAGAGTTAGCTAATAAGAAGCTAGAGCTAATGGGCCAAGCAGTGATTTAATTAATACAGTTTCTGTGTGGTTATTTTGGGTCTAAGCTATCCAGGTGGCCGGGACAAACAAGAGGGCCCTCCTCCTACACAGGTGTAGGGTGGAATATGTGCAGAGAAAGCAGACAAGTGAATAGGTTTGCAGTTCCAAGCCCCTTTCAGGATCTAAGGAACAAAAGAATCTTCTATTTGTCCAATCAGATTCAGAGTTCTAATATACTTGGGTCTTAACAAATAACAAGTTTGTAGGGCTGATAAAGTGGCTCAGTGGTTAAGAGCACATACTGCTCTGCAGAGGACCCAGGTTTGACTCCCAGCACCCACATCTGGTGGCTCCCAACCACCTATAACTTCAGATCCATTAGGTCCTATACCTCTGTCCTCTGTGGAAGTGCATTGATGTGTACATACACATCATTAAAAACAAAGAAAAATAAATTTAAAAATACATGTAATAACGACTTTTATTAAATACATTTTTATTAAATACATTTTTATTAAATACATTTTTATTAAATAAATTTAACTGCTTACCAAAAAAGTCAACCATGTTAAATATATTGTTATTTTTTACTATGGTAATTATCTTAATCTATCTACATATTTTACAAAGTCTTAAACCACAAATCTACATAATAGAATTCATTTCAAAACTTACTTTTTGACCAACTTATACCCTTGAGAACGTTGCCATTTTTTGAAAACCTGCCACTAACAGAACTATTAGATGCAAAGATATTTTCTTTACTATTAAGGGAGAAATTATAACGTGTCCCACTTCTGAGATTCCAAATACTGGGATTTCCATTTCCACAGATGTAAATATATTGACTTAGAGCTATGGGTAGAGTTCAGGGCAGAATAGGAATTGAGAGGTTCAGGGGTCTGATTTTTGTTTGTCTAGCTGTGAAGGAAGTATACACGTGCAACCTCATGCTGATTGCAGCATTAGTCACAGTAAACAATGTATGTGTCCATCAGATGAATGAACATTGTGGGAGTGCCCTTGCCCTGGGGCACTGTGGGGTGCCCTCGCCCCAGGGTATTGTGGGAGTGCCCTCACCCCAGGGTATTGTGGGAGTGCCCTCACCCCAGGGTATTGTGGGAGTGTCCTTACCCCAGGGTATTGTGGGGTTCGCAGTGGAATCAGCCTTGAAAAAAAAAGAGAAAATGTCATTTGCAACAACATGGATAAACACAGGGGACATTACATCAAGTTCAAGAAGTCAGAAATATTTCATGGCATCACTTATATGAAGACTCAAAAGCTGAAGTCACAGACACGGAAAGCGGAAGAGAGATTAGGAGAGCTAGAGCTAGCCGGGGCCGAAGAGCTAGCTGAGGAAGCCTTGGTCAAATGATGCAAGATTTCAGTGAGAGTGAACAATTTTTAAGATGACTGTTGTGCAATATGGAGAACAGAAAATAGGTTTTACATAACCTTACCACAAAAATGATAAGCATATGCAGTAAAGCTGCCGGAATTAGTCATTGTAGCCATTTGACGATACAGGTGCATTGCAAAGATGACTGAAAAGTTTTATTTGTCAGTTAACGCAAAATTTCAAAAAGCATAATAAACTTTGAAAAGAAATAAACATGGTATAAGATAAGGATTGCACTGTGGTTCTTTGAATAGCACATCTGACAGGTCATTGTCTCTGGTGTATGGGATGTGCAATATTCTTGCATCAGCTCTTTACATCTTTTTAATATTTTTAACACTGAGTCGTTTACTTTGTGCATGTGTGTGCATGTGTGGGTTGGGGCACGCGTGTGGAGACCAGAGGACGATTTCTAAGGACCAACTCTCTTCTTGCATGAGCTCAAGTCATCTGGCTTGGTGGCAAGTGCTTTTAAGATTACTAAACAATCTTCTCAGCCCACAAGGTTTTTAGATGTCTAGACAGCGTACTTGAAACCACAGGTTAATTGGGTGTGCGTACAATCGACTGGAGGTCGTAAGTGACACCACTTCCCTCCACTGTAAGAATGGAAAGAAGGGTATCTGGACTCATCTAAACAAGCATACAATTCAAATCTGTCCCTCTGACATCTTGTGTTGAGAAACTGTCAGGGTGAGTACATTGGTGAGTTTTCTCATCCTTGGAAGTATGCTGTTGAAAATTCACCTCTTTAGGTCTCTTTATTTGTTCCTGGCAGAAAGACACATGCCAACAGCATAAAGGAGTTGTAGGATGCTCTCTATGGCTAGCTAATCACGAGTCCAAAAACGTAATGACTTCAAAAACTATATGAAATATTTGAAGGTAAATATTAACTACCCCATGTGCTCAGGACTTTAGAAGTATTCCAACTGAGTGCTTCTGGGTTGAGGTCTTTCCAGAGGTTACTGTCAAGGTGTCAGCAGGAGCGACATAGTCACCTGAAGGCTTAATGGAGGTGGAGGATCCACTTCCGCAATGTGACATTCATCATCGCCAAAGTGATGGCAGATGTTAGCAGGGTGGCAGCATGAACTTCTCACCATGGGGATTTTTCCATACATCCGGTTTAATATCCTCATAACTGAACAGCTGGCTTCCCCCAGAGGAAGTGGTCCTTGAAAGCAAGGCGGGAGTTTGGATGGCTTTTGTGACCTTGTCTCGGAAGTTTATGTTCCATCATTTTTGAGACTCCCTGTTAACCACACAAGCCATCCCTGTTCACGAGATTCCCTTTTGGGTTTGGAATCAGACTCTTCAAGGTATTGGCATAAGGAGAGACCCTCCGAGGGCTATTTTGAAAGCAAAACATCAAAGATGGTGTAATTCGTCAAGAGCCAATAAGGTTGCAAATTTGCCAGCTGACCAAGTTCTTTGTGTTTATGGAACTTATGCTCAAGGTAAAAAGAACACAAATAAGGCTTAATAAGCAACAAAATTAGTTGGGGGTTTCAGCATTGTTTGGTAGATCAGGCCTATAACCCCAGCATTTGGAAGATGGAAGCAGGGTGACTACAGCAAATAGGAGGCCAACCTGGTTTACATAATAAGTTCCAGGCCACCTAGGGCTGCACTGTGAGACCGATCCAAAATGCACAAATACATGCAGGTATGCATGCATGCAGGCATGCATACATATATTCATAAGTACATGCATCTGCTATTAGGAGTTGTGAAGAGAATTCAGCAAAATGAGCTCTGGTGGCACTGATATCTTTTCCAACAGATAGTCAAGGTGGGGTCTCTCTGAGAATGTATTTAAAATGAATATGGATGGTGAGATGGAACTAGCCTTGAAAAGGTCTGGGGGGAAATGTCCCTGATGGCCAGAAGAAAAGCAAAGGCTCCAGAAAGAGTGACAAGTGTGACATTCTCATGGACCAGATTAAAAAAAAAATCAAGGAGCAGAGTAGGAGGAAGGGGGATCAGAGACCTAGCAGGGGCCAGAATGTAGTCCTTGGAGGACGGAGTAGAGACTTTGGATTTCATCCGGTGAATGATGAGATTGGAGAATTTGAAGCAGGGAAAAGGCATGATCTAATTTACATTTTCAAAAAGCACTTTTTCCTGAAGATGTTTTATCATCAATCATGTGCTGTTAAAATAACAGATCTCAGCAGAGTTGGCACAGGAGTGATGAGAAGTCAGGGAAACTGAGAGATTTTAGAAATATTCAGTTGGTCAGGTGGAGGTGAGGAGGAAGGGTCAATAAAGACAGGATTGTTTGGGTTTAACCAGGAAAGCTACTTCCTTTACAAAATGGGGGAGATGCTGTGCTGGAATAGCGGAGGGGAGAGCAGGAATTCTCTTGTGAAGGTACTAATTTGAGATGCTTGCAGGTTACGTGAGTAGTTAAGTCCAGCAAGAGGCTGGAGCTATACAGAATATAGGGGACATAAAGGAGACCTAGGAGACCACCAAACCAGTTAAGTTCAGTATGTCTGGTCCACATTGCAGTGGTGTGAAAGACTAGAAGCCATTTTGTTGACTAAGGTTTTCTGTCCTGCCCGGTTTCCACAGTCGTTCAGTTCCAAATAAATGACACAGAGGTCTACATTAGTTATAAACTGATTGGCCTAGTATCTCAGGCTTCGTATTAACTCTTAAAACTTATATTAGCCCATTATTCTTATCTGTGTTAGCCACATGGCTTGGTACCTTTTTCAGCGAGGCAGTCACATCTTGCTTCTTCTGTGGCTGGGCCAGAACTGCTGAGGAATGGACTTACTTCTTCCCAGAACCGATCACGGAATGGAGGATTCATGGAAGAGGTGGTAGCTGTAGGCTGCCCTTTCATGGGGAGCTCCACCAGTGAAGGGAGTGAAAAGGTTCAAAGGACAGAGGCAATTTTGCAAAGTGGCAATATAAGTCAGGAGTCTACCAGTAGTACGCTTGAGAAAGGATGACCATAGCACACACACAGAAATAGTGGGGAGGTCTCCTGAAGCAGTTTAACTGGGCAGAGGCTGTTAGCTGATGTACATAGATCTAAAAACCCCAAAAGGCTGCCTCCTGTGGGCTCTCTGTTCCCTGCAAACCAGGACACGTTTCTCTCAGCACCCAGCTGATGTTCAATAAATAAATCACTAGAAAAGAGACCATCTCCTCTGATGATGTACTGTCACGTGGAATCCCTCTTCTCAACTTCCACTGTCTTCAATCCTTAGGCAGGGCTTGCCACATCTTGCCTCCTGTCCTTTTCCTAGGTGCACTTGGCATTCGTGGGGGCAGGGAAGGGAGACTCCACAAATTAAGGTGAAAGAGAAAGTTCTCAAGCCCTGGGCACCATCATCCCGCTGCAGGGCCGTTTGTAGCAAGCACATAAGTTTGTGTCTCTTAATGAGAAAATTCATGTTTGATGCCCTCAGATTTGTATTGGAAGCATTCGAATGGCGCATGGGGAGACGACAATAATGCTTTCTCAGGAAACCACCCCTCCAGATGTCAAAAAACACCAGAGTCAATAAAACAATGTTGTGAAGTGTTTTACTTTGGGGACTTAGTTTGGTCATCAAGATACTGCAAGCCCTGCCTAGGGCATTGGTTAGTGCTTGACAGTCATGATTTGCTATAATGTAGTGCCTGTCACAGAAGCTTTAATTTGCCCCCAGCAAAGTGACTGGTCCATCACCTCACACCCAGCAAGTTAAAACTGCTCAAGTGTCTTGTTCTGACCCAGGGCCAACTGGGCTTTTTTTTTTTCAGCCATGTCAAGATGTGAGTTTGAGGTGTCATTCAGGCCCTCGGGGACAATGGGGACACTTTTGACAACTCGCCCTTTAGGTTCTATGTCCCTCTTCTCACCTCATTTTTCTTGCGTTTGGACTGCAGTGTGATTGAGCTACCATGGACTGTATTCCGAGTTCTAACCCTAATCTGAATCTTAGTCTCTCTAATTTAACTTGTCTCTCTGCAATAATGTCTGTGCCTGCTGTCACCTGAGCTTTTGGGCAGTTCCATCTGATGGCCAAAGTCTCACCCAGAAACATGACTGCTTACTTGCTCCCAAGCCTAGTACCCCTCCCTCTCCCCCATCACTCTCCAGTGACCAAAGGCTATCTTTGCCTAAGCTCCGTGTTGAGGAGTAGATCTGAGGGAGAAGAAGAGATGCTGTCTGTCTTTCCCTGAATTGCCCTAACAAAGGGTCACACACTCAAGTGGCTTAAACAGGACTATGAGAGTCAACGTTATGTTTTAAGTTTTAATTGCAGAGCAATAAAACTTAAAACAGAGATAAAGCAAAAATGCCTCCAAGCTGAAAACCCCTTGCCCAAGGGCAGATACTTCCTGAACGCTGGAGGCTGTTGTCATATAAGATAACAAGCCACAAATAAATTTGGTTGATTGAACAGCACTGGATGTGCTAGATCGCATGTAGGCAGGAGGTATGGAGACAGGAAAAACATCAGGATGTATGCTTGCCCCTGATTGAATGTAAGTGGGAGGTAAGAAGGCAGGAAGCTTGTCAGGAATTCACTTGTCCCCAGTTGACCTGATGGGAAACACTGATGGCCTTCTGGGCTTGTCCTTTTCAGCCTCTGCAAAATGGGACCCGCCACCATTTTCAGGGAATTCAAAAATGGACCTGCCCAGAGTCTATCATCCTGGCCAATAGTTAATTAAAGCTTGTTTCAAATTTGGCTCAAAATTGTGATAGTGGTCTTATTTTCTCGAGGTGGGAGTAACGGAACTTACTTCATACAGCTGAAGCCTGTGTATCTGAACTGAGGATTTCCCAGGATCGCTTCCTTCTGAGGGCTGTGGGATGGATCTGTCCTAGGCCTTGCTTCCTCAGTATGCCTCTTCCCACTGTGTTCCCTTCCTCTGTGTGTCCAGACTTCACCTTCCTCTGATGAGGACTCTAGTTTTACTGGAATAGGCCAAGCCCAATGACCTTATTTGAACTTCTTCATTTCTTTAAAGACCCTGTATCTAAACAGGGTCCCATCCTGAGGCCTTGGGAGTTAACAACCTAGCATGTAGAGTTTTTGATGGTGCGGTAGATGTGGCAGTTTGAAAGAAAATGGCCCCCAAAGGGAGTGGCCTTGTTGGAGGAAGTGTCTCACTTTGGGGCAGGCTTTGAAGGCTCCTGCTCACACTACCCTCAGTATCACTGTCTGTTGACTTCCTGTTGCTTGCAATATGTAGGCCTCTCAGCGATTCCTCCAGCACCCTGTCTGCCTGTATGCTGGCCATGCTCCCCGCCATGATGATAATGGACTGAACCTCAGAAACCGTATGTTTTTCTTATAAAAGTTGCTGTGGTCATGGTGTCTCTTCACAGCAATGGGAACCCAAACTAAGACAGCAGGGAAGGCAGAGGATTCAACTTGTAATGCTAAGCCCACAGGTGACCAGATGGCTAAACCCAGGCTTGGCTGAACCCCTGTGAACAGCACTGGGGTACCCATAGTATGCAATTCATGTATGCAGGCTTCTGGGCTTGCTTGCCTGCCTAGACTTTGTCTTGCAACTGCAAAAAAATTCATGATATTTGTGTTTCTTTTAGCATGAAGAGATGGAGTTTCTCAAATCTGCTGCACAACTCCACTTGGAAGGCATTTCAGGAGGAGGAGGAAAGAAGTGAAGAAGCCCAGTCAGGGAAGACGATGTGACATCAAACCTGGCCTGTTCCTCCTTCTTTCCCCCCAGACCACCAAAGTCATTCAGAAGATGAGATGTTGTTCTCTTGTTCTTTTTCAAATATCCTCTCTAAACAAACTCTTCCTTGTCTGGCTCCTGCCTTCACGCTGCTCCACCCTGACAAAGCAACTCACTTCCACTTCTGGGTTCTGCATTCCTTTATGTGGACATTAGCCATATTCTTTTGGCTCTTTGTGGAGGCAGCTGTGTTTGAACACACAGCTTCTTAGACTGTTAGGGACTAGAACCACCTGTGGGCCCCGTCTCAGAACCCAGACAATTACCTAATGATAAAGGAGAGAACAGTTGTTCGCATAGCAGAGAGGTCACCAGTGTAATTCATACACATTGATGACAGGCCCTATTGTGATTTCTTTTACCATTTATTATAAAATAAAACTCAGGGGTAAATATTAAAGAAAAAACCTGAGATAATCACAAGTGACCACGACACATACCCCACCATCAGCTTCCAGGCTCACAAAGGCTGCACAACCTCCAGCCCCACCTCTTCTTCCCCAGAGGGTCTCTCTTTCCCTACTCCTGACTTCGCCAGGGAACTCCATGATCCATTCCGACCAGCTGAATGTGAACCACACCTCTTGGACCAACACCTGACTGCATTTGGTGTCAGACAACATAGACAAAATTCTCAGTTAACAGGGAGGCATGTTAGTTCTGATCCTTGAAGGAACAGATGCGAGGATGGGAACTTAAACAGAAATGAGACCTCTGGAGTAGTACATGGGGGAGAGGAAAGATGTAGGAGCTGTGAGAACACAAAGGGATTTTAGTTCCGTACAGGACTCACCCAGGCATCAGGATGGAGAGCAGGACCACAAAGTCAGGGCAAGGCCAGGAAAAGTAGGGTAGAGAGGAGGCTAGAGCTGAGGGAAGGAGCCTGCATCCAAGTCCACACACATCCACCAGTAGCTTGGGGGTGGCCCTCAGGAAAAGGTGGCCTTGAGAGCCAACTCAGACAGAACCCTAGCAGCTAGGGTTGCTGACCACTCTCCCTGCAGCAGGGGTCTGGATGGCAGATCTTTAATGCCACTGAATGATGGTTACTGTTTATTGTGTTGTGTTTCCTGTGCCTGAACTCAGTGTTTCTTGCAGTATTAGGTAGGAAAGCTGAAATTGTTAGCCTCAGAGGCCGTTAAGGATAGATTCCTGTGTAGTGGTAGACTTTGGGCCTTATACTCCATCTTCCTGGTAAACACCGACTTTGTCACTCTTCTTGTTGTTGCTGTTTGTTTTGTGTTGTTTTTGCTTTGTTTCATTTTGGTTTGGTTTTTTGTTTGTTTGTTTTAGACAGTGCTGTGGGACAATGGTCTTCTACCCTGTAAAGATTTGTCAGTTGTATTGCTTTAATAAAATGCTGATTGACCATTAGCCAGGCGGAAGTATAGGCGGGGCAACAAGAACAGGAGAATTCTGGGAAGAGGAAAGGCTGAGTMTGCAGTTGTCACCCAGACACAGAGGATGCAAGATGAGAATGCCTTGCTGATAAAAGGCACCAACCCACTCGGATAACACAGACAAGAATTATGGGTTTATGCACGATGTAAGAGTTAGTTAATAAGAAAGCCTGAGCTAATTAATAGGCCAACTTGTTTATAATTAATGTAGACATCTGTGTATTTCTTTAGGACTGAACAGCTGGAGGACTGGGCGGGACAGAAACCTCAGTCAACAGACAGAGTTTCTCTGTGGAACAGTCCTGGAACTAGCTCTGCGGATCAGGCTAGCCCAGAACTCACAGATTGTTGGCATGTGCCCTCTTCCCGAGTGCTGGAATAAAAGGCCCGTGCCACCACGCTCAATAGCTTTGTCTCCCTTAAGGATTTAAAATACCATATAAAAAGGCTCTGTTGAGTCTCACTAAACTAAAGCTATTTTCTCCTGGTTCTGAGTAGGGGTCTGAGGAAAGGTTAGAACATTATACATTACATACTATTGCCCCCTCCCCTCAGAGTGAATCTGGCAGAGCCCATCAGTCACCTGGCCACTTCTAGGAGAGCTGAGTCTTCTAAAGACAGGCAAGAATGTGGGAGGAACAATTATCCTTAATTATTATTAATGTTTAATTACTAATTATTAACCTTAATTATTATTAATACTTAATGTGATAACTGGCTTTTCTCCCCCCAGAAGACCCTGCCCTGGAACAGTAGCTTGCATGGTCTTCATCAAGCCACACTGCCGAACCTGCCCACTTTTCTGAGTTAGAACTTGTTTATTTACTTACTTACTTTATTTATTTATTTTACATGCCTTCTACCTGTTCTTCTTTCAGATGCTGGCCAGAGCCCTACTTGTGCTTTCAGTGATAACATTGGGCTATCCCGTGCCTTCCCTGAAGCTCGCCCACCCCTTCCACCATGTTGCTGCTTGTCTACTTTGGTACTGCTAATGACTTCTCTTGACTCAAAAAGTTCCCCCCAACACACCTCTCTATCCTCTCTTTCTTCCTCTTCTCCTGGCAGCTCCCAAACCTACAGTTGGGCTCTCTGTTGTTTTTCTCTCAAACTCTAATAAAATTGTCTCAGAGCTGCCTTCCAGTCTGTTTCTAAAGTCTTATATTAAGAAGACTAAGAACTCAAAAGAAGGAACTCCAATTCCCCTAGCAAAGACAGGCAAGAAAAGGAAGGGTTTATGTTTTTCACGCAGTGCTCGATACACTGAGCTGACCAAAACCAATTGTTATCCGCTGGTCATTCAACCATCATACACCAAGAACAAACGCAAGCCCCTAAACACCTCAGCGCCACCCTCTGCCCATGATCTGGGTGGTTCGTCCTGGGTCTAAGCTCACGCACGTCCCACATCCCTCTTTCCTCTGGCCACCCATTTGACTTTCCCTTGGTGTTGGTGCCTTTGAGTTTCTGCCGCCCATGGGGTTTTAGCGGGAGTGTGTGCCTCTGCCTGAGCTGACAGGAATTAGCTTTATGTGACAGGAAGACTAATATCGGCGCTGCGTCATGTGCTGCTGGAGTGTGGATGCTCTTTGTTAAGCTCCCGGGGTCTGGAAGGAAGCAGCAGCTATGCTCTTGTTTAATTCCATATGAGCGGCTTTTTTATTCTTACAAATAGTCCTCTTGCTGTTAGGGAGTGAGTGAGGGGCATAAATCATCATGTCTTTGGCAGCCAGGATTTCGTGGGCATGGTCCTCATTAAAGTCTTCAGTTGCAGGGTTCCTGGAGACCTTCCTTTGATACCAAAAAAAACCCCCATCAAACTGAAGCGCCACGGTGAGGGGGGGCATGAAGGGGAAGGCGTGGAAACTCAGGAGGACCCCAGAATTGCTGTTGGAGAGCAACAGGGAAACACTAGAATTATTATTTTTCAGCTACAAAAAAATGCAGGTGCTGTACTACTTTTTTGCTGCAGAGTCCAGTCAGCCCCAACAAAGGTTCCTACAGCTACAGCAGCAGCAGGAAGGCCCACTGCTGGAGGTGGTGAAGGGGGTGGGTGAGAAGGAAAGTTCTCGGAGCTTTTTCTCTCCCCAGACCTCAGCCCAGCAGGCTGTGGACCTCAATGAACTAACCTTTTCCTAAGGCCTGATCTCCCCGCTGGGAGGGAATCCAATCCCCAGGCAAAGGTCACCGGGAATAGCGCTGAGTGGCTGGCTGCGCAGTTCATTCACAAAATGAGCCCCTTTGTGAAAAAGTGGGGAGAGCAGCAGGCTTGTGTGCATTCCAGGGTAGTGGTGGAAGGAGAGCCTCCAGTAGCGGGCAGCGGACCCCAGCTCATGCATCTCCTTTTGCAAAATCCATGGGGCCCTGCAGAGCCCTGAGCCTCCAATTCCAAGAAATCAAAGCATATTTTTAGTGTGTGTGTGTGTGTGAGAGAGAGAGAGTTTGCGCGCGCGTGTGCATGTGCATGTGTGTGTGGCCGTTTCAAGGAACCCTGCAGTGACTGTTTTTGAAAAGTGAAAAATCATCTGAATCCATCTATTTTGCCTGGAAGTAACAAATATCATGTAGCAGGCAAAGGGCTGAGCACCATGAACGTTTCTTAATATGGGATGTCCCCAGGCCTGAGAAAAACCCCTGTGAGACACTTTTGGTTTGGGTTAAACTAAGATGAGCTGCTTCCAGAGAGGAGGGATTCCAGCTGGAGCCATCTCCTCACGTCAAACTAAAAAGACACAAACCAGTTGGTATTCCCCTGCCTGGCTGGACAGTAATTCTTCATCCAGACAAGCAATATTCTATGTCTTTTTAAGACCCAAAAGAGGAAGTGATAGCCAGAGTCATGGGGGAAAGGCCAGGGACTCTATCAGAGAATTCACCCCAACTTGACTTTCTGGGGCGGTGTCTGCCCATTCTGGCAGCCATCTCTTTCCTTGTCTCTTTGGGGGAACTCACAGCCTAGCCTGTCCATTCTCCATGCCTATGTACAAACCGATGCTGCATTGATCCATAAGCAATTTAAACCCCCAGTCTCATTTGAGAAACATATTGCCTTTGAAAACACGTTTGAAAGAAAGCCTCAAGTAAATTGAGCCTGCCCAAAACTACATGTGCAAGATTCACATTGAACTCAAAGCCTTTGCTCTGGCCTGCATGCATTAGAACTCCGGGTCCGTCATGCTTTCCACTAAACTTGGGCCAAGTTACCTCTCGTCTTCATATTCAGGCCTATTTATGTATGAAATGTGGATAAATGCTTAAAACCCTCCTTAATTGAGTATTTGGAAGATTAACCAATACACACGCACATACAAACATAAATATATATGTATAGCTCAGTTGCATGCCCAATGTATACAGTACACATTCAATAAGTGTTATTATAAGGCATTATGATCTTTGTGGGCGGGGTATTTGTTGCCATTGTTCACTTAAAAACTAAATATTGTAGATAGATAGATAGATGATAGATAGAGAGAGATGATAGATGATAGATGGATGGATAGATAGATACATACATACATACATAGATACATACATAGATACATAGATAGATACATAGATAGATACATACATAGATAGATACATACATAGATAGATAGATGATA
>LOJH01018620.1:0-21661 GCA_001685095.1 Ellobius talpinus
AATTGGACAAGCAGGACACAAAAGAAAGTGACTGCCAACCATTGTCAAGACAAGGAGGGACAGCCCTTCAGAATAACCTGCTTCACAGAAAAGCCTGTCAGATATGCTAGGACTATAGACCAAAGATGGATGCCCCAATGTTGCAGGGGAACTTTGGGTGACTTTCCAGGCAGCTAGCTGTTTCTGTCATTGCTCACATTTTTTGGAAGTCATTTGCTTACACTTCCTGCTTACTCAGTTAATATTATTTCCTTCTTGGGACTCTGAGGAAGTTGGAGATTAGATAGTTATAGTTTTCATTGTTTATCGGATGCAGAAAGCAAGTTACTATAGAAAGCAAATTAGGTACAAGATTTTGGACTCATCAAGATAGGATAGATATGGATCTTTTTCTCTGAATTTGTCAAATGCAAATGGACTAGACATTGTTTATGCATTTATTGCCTTTATATATTGTATATAGTTTATTGTACTTTTTGTATATAGTTTTTCTTATATGAGGTATAACCCTCTTTTTTATTTTAGACAAAAAGGGGAAATACAGTGATATTTCACTTGTATTTTGATAAATAAATCTTGCCTGAAGACCAGAACACAAAACAGCCACACTAGTCAGTAATACAGGCCAGGCAGTGGTAGCACACATCTTTTAAATCCAGCAGCCACACTAGTTAGCCATAGAGGTTGGGCGGTGGTGGCGCATGCCTTTAATTGCAGCACTATAGAGGACAATTTAAGGTGGAATGGGACAGAAACTTGCTTCTCTCTCAGTCTAAAGACTTAATAGAGGTAAGAGCTCTCTAGTGGCTTGGTTGCTTAGATTTTCTGATCTTCAGGTTGAATGGTAATATCTGTCTTTGGGTTTTTATTATTTGTGCTACAGGTGGTTGTGAGCCATGGGTACTGACAATGATTGAGATTAGTACTAAGAATGACCAAATTCTCATGTGGTTGTCAACCTTTCTACTAATGTGCCTCTCTGTTATAAGAGTGTTTGTCGTGCCCAGGAAGGTTACTTTGGAACACAATTCACACCTGTTCTGAGCCAGCAGCACACAGTCTTTGCTTTTCACTGGCAGATGCTGCTAAGATCATGGGTTGCCACTTACCAATGTGCTGCCATTTGGCATGTTGTGCAGGTCCCTGTGGGCATGAGCACAGAAGTCCACACATGCAGTGACCCCTGAGAATGGTCGGCCTTCCTTCAGACCCAAACGGCACTCTGGAGCTCTGTGTTCATATTCAATCTGAGAAAAACACGTGTGTGAGTGGGGAGGTACTTCAGAATAGTTTGAGACTATTTTGCACTTTATATCTAGAAACTAATGGAATGACAAAAAATAGAGCACACGCTTAACATAGAAAAGTTTCATTTGACAATATTATCGAGGAAAATTCCATGTGCGTGTGTGATGCCAAGGGTCCCACTCAGGGCTTCACACATTGAAGCAGCACTCCACTCCTGACTTACCCTGCCAGGTCCCAGATTTCTCCTTTCCCTTCAAACCCTCCTCGCTCTTTCAAATTCATGGTCTCGTTTCCCACTAATTGTTAGTGAAATATATACATATATGCACACAATAACTGTTATTGTAGCATATATTCCTAAATGTAACCTGCCCATGAACTTGTTAGGTGGCATTTACAGAAGGCAGTCTAACTTTGATCTATATGTACCCACGCATACATTGCTGTAAACAAAGTCAGGCCCATAATCTTTGTTCCCTGAAGTTTCTGCCAGTCTCCTGGGTTTTCCCACCAAACAGACAAGTGAGGACTGCATCACATTTAAAGTCTTTTACAAAGTCAAGGGAATAACCCATAATAAAAAAATGTGTGAGATGGAAGAAAATCTGTGCAGAAGACACTTCTGATTATAGTCACTACCCAAAATGTCTAAGATTTAAAGAAAAAATAAAAATTCAGTCACCTCATCCTTTCTTACTTCCAGTGCAAACTTGGGACATGAACAGCTCCCTGTAGGCTGATACCACATCTTTATCTTGTACCAGATACTCAGGGACAAACAGCTTTTCCTCTGTGTACACCTCCTTCTAGATTTTATTATGTGGCAGTTACTTTTGAATTTATTTCTAAACACACAGAAATCACAATGCTCTCTTCAGGCCTCTGTGTGGCTATAAACAGGTCTTCATTTGAGTTCATTGGATGATTCTGTTATGGCACTAAATCTGGAGAAATTTCTGAACTCATCGCTTAGCTAACTAAGGAGCCTGGTACTTGCAAAATGAGTAAACACAGAATGATTTTGTCTTTGACTTTCTTCATGGAGACAAAGTCTAATAAAACTGGACCCATGTATAATAAATGTAATAAGCAATGTATTAATTAATAAATGTATAATAAATGTAATAATCCTGTGAAAATATACTGTACAGTCAGGGTCACATGATTTAAATATATTCAACAAAATCTTCACATGAAGATAAATTAGTAGACAAAATCTAAGTTAAGACTGAAAAAATTTGCTTTTAAGGATGAAAAGACCAAGCGTATGCCTTTCAAATGACAAAACCCATACCCATACACTAGGAACAATTCTTCAAATAGTTTTAACAATTAAGAGAGAAAGGGAGGCTGCAGAGAGAGCTCAGCAGTGAAGAATACTCACTGTTCTTGCAGAGACCCTGCACCCACATAGTGGCTTATAACTGTCTGTCTATAACTCTGTTCCAGGGGACCCAATGCCATATGTGTGTGTGTGTTTATTATACACACACACACACACACATACATGCAGGGTACCACTCATATACATGAAGAAAAGATGAAACTTAAAAAAGAAGGTTAAAAAGATACTTCAGGAGTGGATAAGTTACAAATAATGAACAAATAGTTTGAATCATCAATAATCACTTAAACTTACCTGATTATTGTATGCATCAGGTGCAAATTTCTTGTATATTGGAGCAATTAGAGTAGACAGGTTTTGCAAATGAGATTCTAGTTTCTCTTCCTGTACAAAAATGATCCAACAAATTCTAAATTAAAGATGAATATATAAACCTGTGTATACATTTAGACATGAGGCAGTCAGTTGTATTATTCCCAAGTGTATAGAGTTTTTATTTATATATATTCTAAAATATGACTAGTTCTAGTATGAACGTGGCATGATCAGAAAGCTAGTTACTTAGGCTTGGGTAAGACAGACCGAATCTCTCCCCTCTGCTGGGAGTGTGGTGCTGAGTAAGCCAGATGGGTCCCAGGAACACATTTCCTTTCATTATGCAAATGTTCATTAAGGAAGATGAAGACCTATATTTGTCTAAAGACTGAGCAGTTTACTTGAAACTTGTTATATTCTCAATACCCTATGCTCACACAGAAAAGGTTTTCAGAGAGGCTTCTGAAGTGGCATGTGGTAGTAATTGGTTTGTAAATTTCTGCTGACATATTCTCAGGAGACAGGGTTTCTCTGTTGTAGCCCTGGCTGTCCTGCCACTTACTCTGGAGACCAGTCTGGCCTCGAACTCATAGAGATCTGTCTGCCTCTGGGGTGCTGGGGTTAAAGGGGTGCACTACCACTCTCGCCAACACATTCCCATTTTAAAATTATACTGTTAGGCAATTTTGAGGGCTAAGGAGATAATCTCAGCAGTTAAGACACTTGCTGCTCTTCTAGAGGATCCAAACTTGGTTCCTCTCCCTCATGTGAGGGCAGCTCATAGCCACCTCTTATACCTCAGTTCTAGGTGATCACATGCCTTCTTCTAGCCTCTAGGGGCACCTTCATGTATGTGGTGCACATACAAACACTCAGGCACACACATACACGTCAATAATTATGCTGCCTGCCTCATGCCATGTGTGCACACCCAAATGCATGACACACATCAGGAGATGTAAACATTTAGTAGGCAAACAGATGGCAGTGCCATATTCCTGCCTGAGAAAATATCTTTCAAGAATATTTAAATCAATGATTTTTATTTAATATTATAGTCACAGATAACAGTATCCTTTTAAAGGAATATATTTAAGTTAATAACTGTATGTGTACTTTAGATACATTCAAGATTCAATAGCTACAGTGCAGGGAGTGAGACAGGACACAAGTGCAAAGTATATTGAGGTTTTGGTCATTTGGCAAACTTCCAAGCAGACTCAAATGTCCTTAAGTCCCACAATTTACTAATATGTTTTTCAAAGAATCTATATTTTAAGAGACAAAAAATTTGATGGCTTCAGTGAGAAATCAACGCTCATTTTATTTGAACGGGACACATATACTAAAATTGACCTGTTTTCATTGCTCAAATACATTCAGTCCAGTAACTTAAATCTTGTGACTGACTAGAAATAGAGTAAGCATGGCTTTCATAATTCAGACTTGGATGAGAATAATATCATAAATCCTAATTTAGTTTTCTTTAAAGTAAGTCTTTCTTGTTTTAAAAATAATATTTACATATTATCTACAAATCCACAATATTTTTGTCCTTGGTCACAACATGATTCATGTTGCCACAGTAAACCCCAATATCACAGACCTTCAAGCAGGACCAGTTTTAGTATGCAAATAATTTTTACCTGGTCTAAGATATTATAGACTTCTTTTGGTCCAAACACTCCACAAAAAATTAATGTTAAATGGGACCTCATCCTTATACATATCAATAGTGTAAAATTACACTGAGAAATCAAGAATGTCATTAACATCAAGAGTCTATTGTCTGCCAGGTGGTGGTGGTGGTACACGGCTTTAATCCAATCCCAGCACTCAGGAGGCAGAGGCAGATAGATCTCTGTGAGTCTGAGGTCAGCTTGGTTTAGAGTGAGTTCCAGGACAGCCAGGGATACACAGAAAAACCTTTTGCCTGTATTACAGACTTCTCTTTACACAGCCAACTCAACTCTTTAGTCCAGGCTAGCCTAACCTAATTTAGTTTTCCCATGGGTATTCTGTAAAGGCCCATGTGCTGACTAGCTTTTGTCAACTTGACACAACCTAGAGCCATTCTGGAAGAGGCAACTTCAATTAAGAAAATTCCCCTGTGGGCAAACCTGTGGTGCATATTCTTGATTGACGATTGACAGGGGAGGGCCCAGCTCAATGTGGGCAATGCCATCTCTGGGCTGGTGGTCCAGGGTGCTATAAGAAACTGACCCAATCAAGCCATAGGGAGCAATCAAAGAGCACTCATCCATGGCCTCTGCAATAGCTCTATGCCTCCAGACTCCTGCTCTGATCTCCTTAGATGATGAATTACATTACAAGCTTTAAGGTAAAATAATTCTTTTCTCCCCAAGGTGACATTGGTCATAGTGTTTTTAATCACAGCAGTAGAAACCTTAGCTAAGACAGCCCACAGGGAGGAATCATGTATGCTGCTATACATAGTCATGTTAAATTTATAAAGTACTTTGTGCTTATGATTTAGTCAGAATTTGTAGGTTCATCTGAGATGAAATTCCTTGTGTTAATGAGAGTATGACAGGTCATCCATGCTCACTAATTCTATATGAAAAATAGGTTATATATTAGGAAACAAACCAACCTCTTTTGGATCATCTCCAAGTAGCTTAAATTTCCTTGGGATCTTGCTTCTGGCATACTTACATCCATTATAGTACATGCTCCAAGAACAACCAAAAGAAAAGGAGGCACCACAGGTTTCTGGATCCAAGCCCTGACAAGCACAGGTTCTCCTGAGATCAAAGGATAAAATGCAAGATTACAGATATTACACTGTCTCCTCAGTGGGGGCATCTCCTAGCACTTTAGTCTCTGACAAACTCCACCATCTCACCTTTTGTGTTACTGAGCCATTCTCATGTCTTAAAGAGACAGAGATTATTTCTACCTCTAGATTAGTTTTAGTATTCTTAGATTTCATGTAATTGTGTAATGTGTGTCAAAGATAATTGTTTCCATATATTGTTTGTGACAACTTTGGCCACTTCAATTTTCTCATTTTTGTGTTCTAAACTTGTTTTTTATTATTATTTGTCATGTTAAATTAAAATGCACTTGGTGCAGTTTATAAATGTATTTTTATATACACAAATTTTGGTAAGGAAGGGGAAGGAATATTACCAAATTCATCCTACAATTTACTCTGACACTAAAAGTCAATAAAGACTGAATAAAACTATTGACCTAATTTCCCTGATGAACACAGATGGACAAATTTTGCAAGGCATATTTAAGAACGCAATAAGATCATACATCTTGGTAGAGTTGGCTTCATGGCAACAATGCATTGGTTCAACACATAAATAAGTACAGACATCATATGATCTTATCAACATACATACAAAAAGCTTTTGACAAAGTTCAACGTTCCTTCATGAGAAGTACTTAAAAAAAACAGGGATAGCAGGAATCTATGCCAAACACAATAAAGGGTACATGGTAAAGCCAGAGTCAACATATACTATATTAGGACCATTTCCTCTCAAATCAGGAATAAGGCAAGATTATTCATTATCACTGCTCTTTTTTAGTTCAATGCTCAGTCTTTTCAGGAATGTAGAGAATACAAAAAACATATTAAAAAAATCAGTAAATTTTGCAAATAGCATGTACAGCTTTAGTTTCTAGAATCCACATTGGGTAGCTCACTATTGCCTATAACTCTAGCTCCAACACCTCTGGCCTCTGTGGGTTCTAGGATTTACATGAACACACCCACACAGATAATCATAATAAATCAATCAATAAATAAATGGTAGGAAAGAAATTTCTCCAGCTTTTCTATATGCCAATAATGAACTTGACAAGAAAGAAAGAAAGATAGAAAGACTCCTATTCCAAGTTTCAAATAAAGTAAAATACAAGTGAATAAAATTAACCAAAGAGGTGAAACATATCTATATTGAAAAGTTCAAGACAAGCAAGAAATTGGAGATATACTCATGAATTGGCATAATCAGTATTGTAAAATGATTGTATAAATGAAAATGACTATAGAGTCAAAGCTATCACCAAATCTCCAATTACATTCTTCACACCCTTAGAAAAATGATTCCCAAATCCATAGGGAAGAATGAAGTCCCAAATAGCCAAAATAATCCTAAACAGAAGAAAGCAATGCTGTAGATATCATAACACTGGATCTCAAACTATACTATAGAGCCATAGCAACAAACTAGCATGGTACTCATACAAAAAGAGACATTTAGACCAATGGAATAAGAAGAGAGGACCCATAAAAGAGCTACAGCCACCTGATTTTTTTGATAAAGGTATCAAAGTTCAAATTTGAGAAATACTGCCTGAATAAATGGTGCTGGGAAATGAATACCCACATGGTGTAGAACAAAATTCCTTTCAGTCTGGATAAACGTTGGGCAGTGGAGAAGGAAAAATGCACCTGTAGATCACTTTCTCAGTTTTAGGGTTGGGCCCCAGCCAGGAAGGGTGTTGCCCACATTAGGGTGGGTCCACCTACCTCAATTAACCTATCTACAGAAAATCCCTCAGAACCAAGCCCAGAAACGTCTCCAAGGTGATTCTAGATCCTGTCAAACTGACAATCAATAAACCACCACCTGAGGTAATCTTAATGACAGTGAGATTATGTGGCTCAAGAAAGTTTTGTGGGGCAAAAATCTTGACCAAAAAACTGACAGGGATCAAATGTAGAATATTTAAAGAACTGCAAAAACTAAATACTAAAACCACACTCTCCAGTTAATAAGCAGACTAGTGAACTGAAGATACAGAAATATAAATGGGCAACAAATACTGGCACCTATTAAAACACCAGAGAAATGCACACTAAAGTTGCTCTGAGATTGCATGTCTCTCGAGGTTTTCAAGGAAATACGTGAAACAAAAGCAGACAATGTGGGAAGGCAAAAATGTGAGCTTATGTCCAAAAAGAATAAGCAGAGCTATCCTGTCATGACCATGCCTCTCTTGGTATGATGTTTTAGATTGTGGCTTAGTTTGCTTAACACAATCATCTTTAGTTCCATTCATTCTCCTGAAGATAAGTTTTTCTCTATGGTTATAGAAATCTATAATGTGAATGCATTACATTTTTGTTTAACCATTTATCAGTAGGTGGGTATCTGTGTTAGCTGGATTTCCTGGCTATTAGGCGGAAGGCAACAGTAAGTGTGGATACACAAGTATCCTTCCCTAAGGTGGGTATCTGTGTTAGCTTCTGTGTTAGCTGGATTTCCTGGCTATTAGGCGGAAGGCAAAAGTGAGTGTGGATACACAAGTATCCTTCCCTAAGTCATTTCACCAAGTTCCTTAGCAATGTAGACTCTGAAGCCACTGTTCTGTTGTAAGAACAGTAGTTCCTCAGCAAAAGTGTGCCCAGTGTGCCTTCTCTCTTATTTATGATTAAATGTATATACACATATTTTTTCCAAGAATGAACAAAATAATTGGATAGACTGGAAAGTATTTTGCATCTAGAGCAGTTTAACAGAAATTTACAAGTCGTGCTAGGAAGTTTTTCGAGCAATCTCTAGCAAACTAAGGGCAGTCAAACAAAGACCATGAATTGTAATTTGATCAAACCTCTCAAAATCAACTCTGTTTCAAATGGGAGGACTAAATTTCTTAAATCAGTTATGGATCAATGGTATAATACAACCAAGACTGAGCAACCATAATAAACAATTTGATTAGCAACGGGATTGGTAAACATGGGCATGTCTTTCTGTAATCCCAAATAATTCTATGTTAGAATTGCGTGGTTTTTTTAAAGTGTAAAATTTAAATTATTTTTCAATCAACTGTGAGAAAATTTAGCAGGAGAGCCTTTCTGTCTTTTAGCATCATGCAGAAATCTACAGTAGAGAAACAGAGAAAACCTCTGAGTGAGTGCATTGGCTTCATACAGAGTGGACAAAGCTAAACCAACAGATAGGAACAACAGATACACAGCAGTAACATCTGGAGCAGCATTGGGAATGGAAGCACATTTGTACTGCAGAACTAATGAACTAGATTAAATGGAAAAATGATTTCGATTTCTACAGAACTTTATCTTTTCTTGCTAAAGTGGTAGCCATATTGACAAGGTATGCCAAATTATGGCATGAGAACTAAAAGAGAAATTATGGTAGAACTGAAGCCATGTGGGTGCAGACACCTAAATATTACTAGAAACTGCTGCTGAGTGATGATTTATGGTCTAAGTGGACAGAATATTCCTAAAAATCCCCATAAATTATTCATTTTAGAAAACTATTCAGTCCAACTATGAAATAAATCAAATGACCCCTTTATCAGTAGACAAATTCAACTCCTGCTTGAAACAAAACTATTCCCCTGGAGGGTAGAAAGGGCCTTAGCCCCACTTACTCTTCATTCAGGGCACAACGACGATTAGTGTGGGCACCGTATTTACTCAGGGTCTCTTTAAGATCCGAGTAGAGCTGGTCAGCCAGAGTCCTTGGGATTCCTTCCCAGATCATGATGAGAATCACAATCACCGCAACATCACAGCTGTGGCCAGCTCGCTCTCGGACCAAACACAGTAGCTTCTCCTCAAGGTTCTCTCTTCGAATCACCTGTGTGAATCAATAGCCCACCCAAACAGCCCCGCCCCACCCCAAACAGAACAAAGGTCAATTGGGTCCAGTAAATATCCACTTGGCAAATGCATACTTTTTCATGTCTGGATCAAAATTATCACCGCCTGCCCAGGTATACAGTGAGAACCTAATTAACTATCACAAAAGGAAATGGTGCAAAGTTACTCCTCAATGGCTAGCCTGGCACAGTGGGGCAGTTAAATTCTACTATTGTACTAAGAACTACAGAAAAGACATGGAAGGTCTTAGTTGAGGTTTTCATTAAGTGGCATTGTAAATATTAATCTGGTGCTTAAAGGGTTAAGGACTATTTCTTCATGATCTAAGGACTATGATTTAGACCAGCGGTTCTCAATCTTCCTAAGGCTGTGACCCTTTAATACAGTTCCTCATGTTATGATGACCCTCTCCCAATCCTAAAATTATTTTTGTTGCTACTTCATAACTGTAATTTTGCTAGTTATGAATCATACTGTAAATATCTATGTTTCCCGTTGGTCTTAGGTAACCCCTGTGAAAGGGTTGTTTGATCACCCAGGGCTCTCGACCTACAGGCTGAGAACCTCTGCTCTAGACCTCTACTACTAAACTATTTCAATTTAGTGGTTTGTCCTTGATTTTAGAACTACTCTACCTTAAGACTACAAGATGACACATAGGATACGTTCATTCCAACTCGCAATACTCTTTGGCTTGGGTAAACCCATTCTTATGGTGAGGAATGAATGAAAACGATCAAGAGGGAAGAGCAGGAGCACCGACAAGTCACACTTACCCACTTAGCAATAGGACATCCCTGAGAACTTTTGCCTTCTTTACCAGTATAGATGACTTTTTCAATCCTAATAGCTTTACCCTTCTGTCCAAACCTTAAAGAAACACACACACACACACACACACAATTAGTAGACTACTTCAAGAAGCAATCAAATATTTGGACATGTAAGAGTAGTTTCGTTCTATAACTACATCTTAAGAAATTAAAGGTTTAATTTATTCTTTAAAAATTGGTGTGAGCTAAGTATAATGGGTAAGTCTTATCTTTTCTTCAGCATCCAAATATACCAAGAGTTATAATGAATTATTCTGTAGTTATATGTTGAGTGAGAAATACTAGAAAGGCTATCTTTATATACAAAAGTACAAAATAAGTTAGTTTGCTAAATTCATATTTTGAAACCATATACTATTTGATTATTGTCCTGTACTAAATTTATCTTACAACTTGGGGAATTGTAAGTTTTTAGAAATCCTGGGTTTCTAAAGAAATCTGGCAAAAAGTTACTATCCAGCTCTTTTGAAAAAGTCAGAACTCTAGAAATAGATTGTATTCCCTGTATGCCAAATGCTGTGCACTGTGAACAAAAGAAAGTGCTTAGAGAAATTCACAGCCTCTGCCAGGGTGGGGGACAAAGTGGTGAATTTCTACATAATAGATTAGAAGGTCATAATCCACAGATAAAGCGAGAATGACACTGAGTGCACTGCCTATATATATGCAAATACATTTTTATAACATGGCATACAACAGCTCAGAGCTTTATCTATAGGGAAGGCCTTCTGAGTCTTCAACATAAGGGAACTGAGGGTAGACACCTTGGACAGACAGTTTTGGAAAGTAAATGGAGTCTCTTAGCTAACCTTTCGCACTTGCTTTCTTCTGTAAGAGAAAGGATTCATTCGCAAAGCTAAGATTGTAAACCAATGATCTTCACTTGCACTGATTCGCCCTTGTTATTTCTTTGACACGTCACCTAACAGGAGAGAGCCAGAGTGAGGCCCCTTTGCCGCCCGTGCCAGCACTGGCGTGCCCAGCAGGTTGTCTGGATGAGTTTTATTTGTGCCCGGGTTTTCAAGCATCCATTTCCAAGTGGGCAGCCTGTGCCAGCTAAACAACTATTTGTCCTGTCAAATATTGTGACTCTGTAGTGAATAGCAGTGTGCTGGGCTGGCAACCCCGGAATAGCTAAGCCTACTGATAATTACTTGATTTACAATTGTTTACTGCTCTGTGTGAGGGAACTGGAAACACTGCTGTATACAAAGGATAATGTTAATCTGCCCTGTGCCTTTGAGTTAATTACCTTTCTTCCATGATTGTTCTAATAGCTGCCACATTAGGACCAGCTCCTAGATGGGTATAAAAAGGACCTTCATCTTTTTCAATAACTTGTTCTGTTGAGATAATAGAAGATTATTATTTTAGACCTCAATTATACTAAGAATTAAGGCTATATCCAAAGATTATCCCCCAGCTGCACATTAATTGCCCTAAGTAACTTCCATTCTTTTTCTCCCTTTAGAGTACACTGGTGGCCTCATCTATTGGAAAAATGTGCCAAGTAATACACACACACACACAATGGCTACTGGCAAATTATCACTACATTTCAGTTATAGCATAAGAAATTATTTTAAATCAAATAAGAATGAAGGGATTAAAATATATGTAATAAACTACAACACAGTTTTCTAAATAGAAAAAATCCAACAAGAATCATGCTTGTCATTTGAAAATTATGAAGTTTAAAGATAAATCTTGTCCTATTCCACTCCAGATAATTCGACTTGTGGAGTCCATTTATTCTGCTCCTATTTTCCCTCAACATTTGGTAAGAACTATTTTTACTGCGCTTTGGAGCTAACTTGTGAGAGAATGCTACAAAGTCCAGTAAAGGGCCAGTTTTAAGAGTACAGGGGAGAACTTGGTGCTATCTGTGATACTGGCTACACATTAGTTCTGTGCGGCATCTTGTTAGCCACACACAGGGCAGAACGACCTCCTCCCACCAACCTACCCAGTGGATGGCACAATACAGTGAGCACCACCATGGGATGGGTGGGACATTAGACAGTATGGTACCCTGTTCTTCTAATGTCTTTTGCGACACTTGTGGGGGCCAGCTACTATTGATATTCAGCTGGACAACTATTATATAACATGAGCTTAACAAAAGGCATTGATTTAAGAAATGCCATATATATATATATATATATAAAGAAAACAAAAAGGAACACAAACCAATACAGAGTATCAAGTGGGAAAGGACTTACTCTCTAAATGCTCCTAAGGGAGTTTTCACGAGTACTCTAAGGGCTACGTTTATAAGTCCTTGGAACCTTGGAACTAAGTACTCAGAACCTTGGTACTGCAATTTTCCAACTTGAGATTAAAGATAGGAACTTCCTCAGTTCCCAGAAATCTTCTGATCTTTAACCCCAAACTTTAAACCTGGTTTTATGACACTGTTTTGTTTAAAAAGCTACATGAGTTGGAGGAAGTAGTTATTTTTTCACGGTAACTAATTTTCCTGCCTATATGCCTCCTTAAGAGATAAGAATTAAAACAAATAGATCCAGGCTGGGCATGGTGATGCATGCCTTTAACCCCAGCACTTGGGAGGCAGAGGCAGAGCAGTCTGATCTACACAGTGAGGGACAAGATGGAGAGGGCTGGGAGACCCTGTCTCAAAAATCAAACCAAACCAAATACAAGATGTAGGGATGGAGAGATGGATCAAGCAGTTAGAAATCCCAGTACTCCCAGGGTGGCTCACAACTGTAGTCTTATGGGATCCAATGCCTTCATCTGGCGTGAGGACATACATGTAGACAAAATTCCAATATGTACAAGCAAATCATTAAAATGATATAAAATACATTTATACTTCAAGATCTGATTAGAGGGAAAAAAGAATACATTCAATTGGTTGGGGGGAGACAGATGCAAACAAAGTTTTCGTTTTGCATGGCATGAGTGTCTGTAATTTAAAGACAAAAGCAGGTTTTTATGAGCCTTCATAGTGGGCTCCCAGACTCCAGCTTTAAGAAGGAAGAAACTCTCAAATACAAAAACAATTAGCTAATTCTGGAAAGCACCATGGGCTTCAGGATGTTCCTGGCACTCACCTACACATCTGCACGATGGGAAATCATATTGAGTCTTGATAGGAGTATCCAACAAATTTCTTACAGGAAGATTTAGTAATTTGGAAGGTGAGTCTAAAAAATTGTTGAGTGCAGAGCCAGCTGTTCTTTTGGTTGGTGTCTTTTCTGCAGCTGGGGTGTGGCTTTCAGACTCTGCAGCATGGGTCTTTGTAGACACAACTGTGACGGTGCCAGATGTCTCCACTCTCATTTGCTTCTGTGACTTGAGAGTCAGAGTCAGGGACTTATGGTTAAAGAATGAATTGAGCTGAAACTGCTTCAGATGCTGCTCCATGGTCTCAATGATGCTCTTAGGTTGCCCATCATCACAGCTTAGTGGGGGAATCTCTTGCTTTATCTTTTTGGACATCTTTTCTTGGGGTGCCAACATGGAGCGTTTACAGGTAGAGGGTTTGGATCCAGGCTCTGTCTTGACTGGCCTGTGTGTCTGATTATGACAAGAGTCAGCCTGGGATTGCTGTGTTTGCTGCTGTTCTTGCTTTTGCAGGAGGAGCCACCTTAGGGCAGCATGCTTCTGAATGTCCCTCTGAGGAGGGGTCTGTGTTTGAGTTCCTCCTGGCTTGGGCACAGGGAGTGCCTTTGCTTGATTATGCACCAAGTACCTTTGCTGAGCTACTTCAGCTAGTTTTGCTGCCTGCTGCCCAGAAAACGCATCCTGGCTTCTGCTTGTGAATCCCTGCAGAGCCGGAGCTGGTTGAGGCTTCTGTTCATGTTCTGGAAAGCACCTATGATGAATGTCCTGATTTGAGGTCACATCATTTGGGAAATATTGCATGTTTTGCAGGTGTGGGGTCTTATTTCCTGCAAAGAGTTCAGGGTGTAGAGTTTGTTCTTGATTCTCGGGAATGGGGTGTGTATCATCTGAACAGGGAACCTGTAATTTGCTTGTGTTTGATTTTAACGTCTTCACATAAGGGGAATTTTTACTACTCACATTCTGTACTTGCTCCAACCCCCCCTGGGTATTGTGAGTTTGGAAACTGCTTGATTTTGAATACTGGTTTTCACTACTATAGCATTCTTCCACTTTAATCTGGCCAGAGCAGGACCCTTCCCTTAGCTTATCTTTGCTGCCTTGGAGATGAGAGAAAGTCTGAGGCATTTGTTCTTTATTCTTCCTCTGTGATTGCTGCTGCTGGCAGTTTTGAGGGAAACTTGAGTTCTGGGATGCTCGTATTTGTGCTACCTGCTTATGAGGCTTTTGCTGTAAAAAGTTTGAAAATGGTTCGGTCTCTGTGGCCTGTTGATTCAAGTGCTTATTAGTGGAGGGATCCACTGTATGCTGGAAATGAAAAAGAGGAGCACTTGGAACGTGAGCACCAGGAGCAGTATCTGCCTTGGAGAGGCACTCCTGGTATGAAGTTTGCTGGAACTGTAGATGTTGGTCCCTCATACCAGGAGAGTGTCCTTGATTCGTCTCAGCTTGGTACATTTGTGACTTCCGCTCTGGCTGAGCTGTTTTCTGGATGTAGGGTAGCCTTTGGAATCCTCCTGGCATGTTCATATTTCCAGTGCACTGAGTGGAGGGCATCTGATTGGAAGGGCCGGCCTGATAGCGAAGGACCGACTGAAACATCACATCCTTACATCTCGGCTGATGTTGCACTTCCCGGAAACGAGAGGTCTTTAGTTCAATCCATCCAGGTTTCAGATAGTGCTGGGCCGCCAGCACTGAGTCTTGTGTTTGTTCCCTGTTTTCATCCTTCATCATCTCTTGTTCCCTGTGTCCCATCAGATGCAGGCTGTGCTCTTGTAAATCCCCTCCGCAGCCATGATTTGGTGGGTGATACTTGAGATATTCTGACATGGTTCTGGTTTGTTCAGAGCACATGGAGACGCAGTTATTCTGATGCCCTTCCGGAAGCATCAGCGAGGGGTTGGATATATGAATAGATGGATTCGGACTCTGGCCAGACGATGCCACCTTAGGTTGATGTTCTATTTTCCCTTCCCTTAAGAGAGATGCATTACCTAAGTGCTGGTGTTCTTCCAAAGCCCCATCACCCAGAGTGCCTTTTCCTTCTGAGGGAGGCTGAAGAACAGGAGGGGGAGAAAGAAGCAATTGTGATGGTGGAGTCATGGTAGTGGCAGAAATGGAATCTTTAGTGAACACTGAGCTTTGCCTGAAGTAAGCACCATTGATTTCCTTCTGCTTTGAATACTGTTCAGAGCTGCCATGAGAACCTTGAACGTCACTGCTGGAACCAGAACAGGATTCTTCAGCATAGAGCTTCACGTTTCCCTGGGGGTTTACGTTTTCTGCAGGAGATGGGCATATCTCCAAAACTGATTTTTGTTGGTGTTTCTGGAAAGGACATGTACCTAGCACTCCAGCTGGTTTGCTGGCATTATCAGCATCACAGGCCTCAGGCACCATGGCAGCTAGCTCGGGAGGCAGCCGGGAGCTTGAGGTCTGTGGGGAATTGATCTGCTCTGAGGTATGCGATGGTTGAGTGATCTCACAAGACAACTCATTAGTAGCCCGACTGCTCAGGTCATTCACATGAGATGTGGTATTCTGCACTGCCATGGGAACGCGATCTGGGCAGCACAGAGATGGCATGTTTTCCAGGAGCTCACCATGCGTGTTTTCCACGGAAGGGGCAGAAATTGTAGCACCATTAGGCATTAGCACAGCCTTGTTCGTAAGTAGTAAAACGTTTCTGCCATTTTCCCCTTCCTGCTCCTTGAGAGCCCAAAACTCTCTGTTGTGCACTCCATTGCAGTTATGAGTCGGGAAACCATCAATGGCTGCACCTGCTCTATCCTGGGCCAGAGAGGGCACAGCCTCTCTGTTCTTGCTCCGACTGGAGACCTTTGGCTGACGGCTGCTTTCACCTGGGTGTCCTTCTCGGCTTTCCCCGAAGCTATTACCTTCTCCCTTAGCTTTTTGGTCTAGTTTTGATTTCTTGTTCAGATGGAGCCCAGAGAGAGATGGTTCACTGACTGTACGTTTTATCCCTCCGTTTTGCAAGCACCCGAAATACCCTCTGCCTTCGTGTAGAAAGTCTGGACTCTCACGACTGCTCTGGCTGCCTTTCCTGTGGGGTATTCCATAATAGCTTTTGAAAGACTGCCACTTGGTGTCTCCATTCACTTCTGGATGAAGTCTCTCTGCTAATGGGCTTCCATTCTGGAGTTGAGGTTCTGTCGGGCAGATGGGAGAAGGCGGTGGTATCAAGAATGGACTCAGTGTGCTGCCCTCAGGATGGGTGGTTCTGTCCTGTTCCATCAGGCTTGCTTCGGGGCCATCCACAAGGCTGCCCTTTGAATGAATCCTAAAGAATAGACACACAAATTTTTATTGCAGCAACACCAATACCTAGGTATACCAAATCAGAGACTCATTTTCATCTTTGGGCCAACAGCTACTCTTGTCTTCCTAGCATGGCAAAAAGGAATGATGGAATCCCAGCTGCTTTGAGATGTTCATACTTCACCATCGAGTAGTATCAGAGAAAAATCACATTTTCTCCAGCGCTTATTTGTCTAATCGCTTACCAAACTGCCATGGCTGCTTACTGTGCACTCCTTAAATTATCTTCATTACAATTCACTCTGTTCTATTTTGTCTCAGAGTCCCCTGTCACAGCTCTTTGGCCCTGGATCCTCCCTCGAGTTCTTCAAGGCTGCCTCCAATTTGTTATCAAAAGACCCAAAAGAATGTTCTAAAATCTGATTCTGGTACCTTTCCTCCTTATTATACCTGGTTAGTTCTGCTTGGCATGTGTCAGTGGTTTTCAAACTCTTTCATTTAACAGGGACCCCATGTTGCGTGTCACTGTCATCAGTACACCATACGGTGACGTGGCGGAAGGTGAGGCTTTAAAATATCCATTTGGCTCAGGGCTCAAGTCAGCGCAAGGCGGCATGTGCAGCTTGCAGGACCCTCTCCCCAGGCTTGATACTCAGTTGAAACACAAAAATACACACACAACCACTTCCAAACATGTACCACCTCCAAGCATGCTGCTTCTAGGTGACTTTTCAACCGGGGATGGATGCCCACTTTGATGAAGATTTCCTGTCTAGGGCAGGTGAAATGACTCAGCAGGTTAAGGGCACTTGTCACCAAGCTGATGGCTTGAGTTTAATTCCCAGCACCCAGGTGAGAGGGTGTAAAGGCCTACACATTGTCCCCTGACTTCTTCCACCTGTTATGGCACACGCATACATACACAATACATATACACAGTCACATGTAAATAAATACAATTTTAAAAATCATACAACAGGATCTCCTGAGTAAACTTGGAGTGTGGGGGTCACCAGAGAGGGTAGAAGGGGTGGGGAAAAAAGGGGAGTAAAGAAAAATGCATAACTCAATAAAAACAATAAAAAATGTAAATCGTGATAATTGATGCTAATACCTATCTTTCCTGTTCCTCATGGCTTATAGTCCAGCAACGACAACTTTATAAAAACCAACAGTAAGTAAGCACTTTCAGCTCGAAGGGCTTTTGCTGGTGTGTGAAAGTAGCCCGCTACATCTACGTCAGCAGCATCTTCTTCCCCTTCAGCTTCTCCATCCTGAAGTCACCACTTTAGCTGTAGTTGGCCTGCTGTCTCCGTCTGCCTTATGTTCCTCTTAAACAAAACTCTAACTCATTTTTGTGCTTAATCTAATTCATTTTTGTACTCATCCAGTAAATTTCACTGAGACGATTCAAATCCTAACTTATTACCATTATCATTGATTCAAACATTTTCCAGATGTGTAAAAACATTCAAAGCCCGACGAAGAGAAAAAGGGAAGGGGAGGTGGGCGTGTAAAAACCCATCTTAAGGGATGGAGGAGAGGGCTCAGTAGTTAAGACCTGTGTTTGGTTCCCAACTCCAGTGTTGAGTGGCTAATCTGGTTTTCGCCTCTGAATTCAGGCACCTGTAACACATGTATGTACACACACACACACGTTACCTTTTTTAAAAAAAATGTAAACACTTCTCTGTTCATTTAGTTATCCTTTCCCGTCTTCTGCATCTTTCTCATGTTTTGAAGGCTAACAACGGAGGGGGCACTCTTTGCTGTCTGCACTAAAGCAGTGTTGTATTAGATTAGTACTTACTTTTCAGACAAGACAAATGGGACAGAGGAAGAAATAAGATAGAAATGTTAAAAATGCAAGACTAAAGTTATCATTGGACCTAGAAGGACACAGCTGTTCACACCTTTAATCCTGCATGTGTAGGGGAACGGGTTTATAGGAGTTCCAGTACAGCCAGGGCTGTATACTGAGACCCGTAACACTGTACACTGATCAGTGAAGAAAGCCAGCTAAAATGCTGCCATCATTTCTAAAGATTTAGTAAAGTAGCCCCCAAAATGCAATTATAGCCTCAAAACATAAAAGTAATCAGAAGTTTTATGGCAATGAAATATTGCCATTGTAACAGAAGAAGTAAACTCAAAAGTTCTATGTATATGCAATGAGATTGCTACAGGGGAGAGTTGAGGAATGAAAGCCAGGTAGGGAAACACAACTCGCAGGTAGCTGTTCTGAGAAAGGATGGCAGCCAGCCTGGCAGGCAGCGCTTCCATTTTAGGGTTGATCCATGATTCTCTCTAGTGTTCACCTGAAACCTCCATCTGCAGATACAGGAAGATGCTGTACTCATTTCAGCAGTTATCTGGTAGGCCTCTGTGGCTGACCCAACAATGACATATCTTTTATTGGTGAACTTTATATGGTTTCTAACCTTGTGCTGAAAAAGAAAAACAGAATGCCCAAGCCCACACAAAACCTGAGTCACAAACACAGAAACTGACGGAAAAGCAGCTGAAGAATAGCCATGGGAAGGGGATTCCTTTTCATTGCCTTTTTATACTTTTAAATTTGTATTACTTATTAAAATTTAAATTGAAAAGATTCTTCTCACTGAACAAAGAAAAGCGGTGTCAGGTTTTTTTTTGTGTCTTAAATGACAGGCAAGATTGATATCACCTAACATAGACATGAATACATGGTCACGTTAAACTACTGCACCCTTGCAATATGCCTGCTCTAGGTTGAAATGTGCCATAGGAATGAGAAGAAGCACTGGATTTCAGGCCTGTATGAAAAGTAATGGAAATATCTCGTGTTTTGAAAACATCCATTATGGGCTAGGATTTAGCTCATCTGGTAGAGTGCTTGTCTGGCATCCACAAAGTCCTGGCTGCCTTCAGTCCCCAGCACCACAGCACCCTGGCAGAGGGCACATGCAAGGGAAGATGAGGGCAGGAGAATCAAGGTCAAAGTTCTTCAGTTGCATAGTGAATTTAAAACCAAAATGTCTCAAAAATAAAATAAGTTATTCTGGATGATAGTAAGCAAAAACATTTAATTTTCACTTTTGGGGAAATTTAAAATTCTATATGATGTATTGCATCATATTTCTTTTGGGTTGTTCTGTTTTTAAAGAAACTGGGAGGGAGGAAAGGGGAGGGAAGGGGAAGAAAAAGATGCACTCTTGGCAACTGTACAACCAATCCACACATACAACAATCAAGTGTTATTTACAGCTACATACATGTGTACATTTCTGATGTTAAAAAATTTCAGGCTCTGTATACAGTGTTGTGCTACCTAATTTTGAGCTATAATCAAAGCATTTTAAACATTCAACACATTATGATCCATTCCATGTAATTTTTGGTCATTCTTTAAAATGTCAAGCAAAAAATTATAATAGGTGAAGGCAAAATCTTTTTAAACATAATAGTAGCTCCTAAGAGTTAGGGTAACGAAATAGAATTGATGTTAATATGGAGGTTTAAAGACAATAGAACTTTTAAGCCCCAATTTAAACAGAAGTATTCTGTGGCAAGATTTCACTTCCTGGGTAAAGCCAGTAGCTGTGGAAAGCTAATAGTTCATGGAATTTAAACACTGTCTCTCTTGAAAACAACCTCCCCTGTCAGAGGGTAAAAAAGGAAATATTGCCTTGGGCTTTAGTATGTCTTAAGCCACATTTCTTGTAGGAGTACTCAGAATATTAAAGAGTCTTGTACCCGTTTGTACAGTACTTTTAATTATCCAGGTTTTGGCATTATTCGCACTAGAGAGAAGTAGGAAGCTTCAGTGCTGTAGTTTTTTGTTTGTTTGTTTGTTTTAAGCTGAAAAAGTCATGGTTAAGACTTTTTTTAAGAACCATTTTCAAAAAACTATAAACTTTTGCTGGAGTTATTTTTGCATGGTTTTCCTCAGTCCACTTCCTATTTCTAATAGCATGGGGCTGGGCAGGCTGGCGGCTTATTTTGGCTCTTCATTCTCAAGTGGAACAGCCTTCCTGCTGTTCTTGTCTGGAGCTGGTGCAGGGTATCATGGCCAAGAATACTGTGTGCTGGTCTTGCCCTCTTCGTTTTGAAGGCCCTGTCCCAAAAGACCTGGGCTGGACCCTAAAGCTCACACAGTAGGTGAGAAAACAAACCCCTGCCAGTTGTCATTAGACCCCCACACTCACATCATGGGACCCCACTCCATGATCCCAATTTTAATCACCTCTGAATATTCTACTTCTAAATGTCCTACCTCTAAAGTTTACCCTCTCGGTTACCCAGTGAGGGTTAAATTTCAGCCATGTTTTACAGGAAAAATCATAGCATTTCCTTTCTCCATTGAAAGCAATAAGAGATAGACTTTTTATTATCTGTTCTTATAAGTGAATGACCAGAAATAGATTTTTTTTAATTTATGAGATTAGATACTTCTAAAGTAATGCATTTTCTGGAAATTTATAGATGATAGTCATTTATTTATATTATACTAGTTTGCTACATGAAGAAAATTTTCATTTAGACTGAGAAGCAATGCCATCATAATCATCATCCCCATTATTTTGAGACAGGGTCTCACTCTAGAGCCCATGCTGGCAATCACACCCAGCTTGAACAGCAATTTTTTTTTTACTTTTATTTTCACTTAAAAATTGTAATTAAAATATAATTATGTAATTTCCCCCTTTGCTCTCTTTAACACATTCACTTTGCCCTTTCTTAAATTCATGACCTCTATTTCTTTAACTGTTGTTATATATACATAGATATGCATATATATTCCTTGTTGAGAGAAGTTTCTGTCCCAGCCGGTCCCACAGCTGCTCAGTCCCAAAGAAACAATCAGAGGTCTACGTTAATTATAAACTGGTTGGCTTAGTAGCTCAGGCTTCTTATTAACTCTTATAAGTTATATTAGCCCATAATTCTTGT
>LOJH01018621.1:2340-14268 GCA_001685095.1 Ellobius talpinus
CTACCTACCTACCTACCTACCTACCTACCTACCTACCTATCTATCATCTACCTATTGGTGTGGCTGGAAACTGAATCTAGGATATGCTAAGCAAACACTCTATCACTGAGCTACAGTTTAGCACATTCCTAAAGTTATTTATTAATATTATTTTTACAACTTATTATCTAATACAATTATTTTTAAGTGCATTTAAAATTGTGTCATGTCACTATTTTCTTGCATATACCTAAATCAAAAAGCTTCCAGGTGATTACAAATGTCCTCAGTAGCTGAGATTTGCATTTGGTTTAAACAAGGCACAGGCCTTTTCACCATTTTTCCTCCTCTTTACAAGAATTAAACTCAAGGATTATCAAATGATGTACTATTTTATAAGGCACAAAGGAAACAGAAATGGAAAGAAATGTTAAAATTATTTTAAACTCAGATACAACAGTGGCAGTGTCGATTTAAATATGGGAAAACAGCTACCTGACCAAGATTTTTACTAGGTCATATTTTTATTTAGAGTATTAATTGTTCTACAATTTCCTTGTTTTAAAAAATGGTTTATTAGGCCAGGCATGGTGGTATATGCCTTTAATCCCAGCAGTCAGGAGGCAGAAGTAGGTGGATCTCTTGAGTTCATAGGCCAGCCAGGACTACAGAACAAGTTCCGGGACAGCCTGGTGGTATTCTATCACTACCAGGCCACAACTCACAACTATACATTTCTATACATAAAATTTACATCTCTACTAACAAACTAGAAGATGTTACAAATATTTATGCTATAAATCTGACTAAATTCTATTTAGCAATTAATAGCAGTGAAAGGGGAATGTACTGTTAGACTCCAATATAAGGAAGAGCTGAATGCAGACTCTGCCAAGGCACTTCTGTTACAGAAGAAGCATTTCTGATCTCAGAGGGTTTAAACAGGTGAGGATGCAAATGCAAGTGGGGTTGCATAAAGAAAAACCATGGAGATAACTCCAAACTCCATAAAAACAATTACCTCAGGTGATGCAAATCCTAAATATTCCCAATCCCATGTTCCACCGGCAAAGCTACAAAAAAATTAGACATACTGTTTGAATCATTGTCGGTACTGCAAGTATATAACCAGACCCTTACCCTTTAAAATGCTTATCTGCTTATAACTTGCCAAACTCAGGCAGATCCAACTATTAAAATATAGTTACTTCCATTATTTTCTCAAATGCTAAGTTGCTTTACACTGTGCAAAATGACAGAGAAAATAAAAATAACCATGTAACAAAAATATTCTGATTAATTGCATTTTCATTTCATAAGTATAAAAAATATTTAACCATAAATATTTATGTAAAAATAAGGACAAATGACTTTCTAGTGCTATAATTATAATCAAAAATGCTTTAATTTATTGTGGCAGAAGCAATGGAGAATGATGTGAAATAAAATAAACCAACTTCTCTTTAAGGGATTAAAGACCACTTAAGTAGTCTTAAAATACCAGACTTTTAATTTTCTAACACCAAAATACAAATATGAACACAGCACGCTGGCAAAGATTTCAAATTCTACACCTTACGATGTTTATGACTATCATTCCCAAGTCACTACATATATTAAATTTGAAATCATATGTCAAAATACTCTGGATTATGAATTCTAATATGTGAAATTAAGCCTTATTTAGTCTGGAGAGCTGCACAATGATAGACAAGCAAAACCATTTTGAAAAAAATTGTACTAAGAAGAAAATATCACCAAAACAACATATTTTTTTATCAGCTACCCATATTGTAGGTATAAAGAACTCCCAAGAATATGAATGACAGCACGATTTAAAAAAAGTCCTGGCACTGGCGGCTCAAACCAGCGAGGTTTCTATACTGCACAAATTTTTACCTGCGCCTGGGAGCATCTGGTGAGTCTGCGGGAGCAACTCCACGAGCTACAGAGGCCAGGAATTCTTGCCTTTTCTGCTGCACAAGGCAAGCTGCTCTGATGATTTTGTGGCGGGGGGTACGAAGATAAGGCCTATTGACTTTTTGGGCAAGGTCTTCAGTGACCATTTCTAGGTCTGTCTACAGAAAGGAGAAACAAAAGGTAGAAGAAGCTGAATGGGTTAGTAAGCAGATACAAAGCATATCTGGTTTCTAGGTCAAGTCAAATTCTTTTGAAGTCAGAAATTACATTTTGAAATAATTTCTCATTTAACATTCTTTCTATTTTGTATTTGTCAGGTTATGAAAGCATGATATTTTAAGTCATCATAAATGCAAGAAGATAGCATCCATTTGATAAACTTATTATAAGGTAGTGGGTGCAAATCTCCAAGTAGTAGAGAAAGACACCATTTAGAACAAATGTACAGTACATTCAGGGCATTGCATACTCTAGTACACAGCTGCTGCAACGGAAATGATGTATGAATGCTGAAGGAATCTAAGACAAGGCAAGACTGCTGTGGCCTTAAAAGAAATACAGAATATAAATCAGTGGAGGGCAGCTTAAAAGTTCAGAATAAAAATCACCAGAAAATTGTGGTGGCCTCCAATTAGGAGGATGATGTAATGAGTTTGGTGAGTTTTGGGACTGGCTTAGGAGTTTTTGTTTTAAATATGTAACTTTCTGAGTTCTACTTCTGAAATAAAATGGCAAAGATTAACTTTCTATTCAAGTATGCAATGTAGTTTGTTTCATCTCTAAGTATAAAACCTCCATTTTTATATAAGAAATAAGCCATATTCTACCTTGACCAGTGGGAAATAAACTCATGCTTATAGAAATGTTACACAGTTCAGAACTCATTCAAATTCACACTGACAAACTTAAACACAAAGAAAATTTAGTTCATTAAGGTACTTTTCCCTTTATGTAAAGTTATTTAAAAATATAAACAAAACTGTTTTACTACTCACACTTAAAGTCAAAACAATTTAAAATAGCATCTTACTTGCATTAGTTCAAAAATTTCTTTCTTTGTGCTTTTAGGTTCTAAGAAAAATCCATATGGATAAGAACACTTGAGGATGCGTCGAGTTTTTAGGAGAACATGCACCGCATCTTCTATGAAAGTGGTATCTGGACAGCTTCCTTCGGCTGCAAAGGAGTTGAATACAGTGAATATGTCTGCAAATATATAGTTTGACTAAACTAAAATCCTAGATAAACACTTGTGTGAAAGGTACAGGTCCCTGCAGCCCAGAAGCCATGAACACACATTTTCCTGAAGTGTCTTCTAATATGATCAGGAGACAGTATAGCTCTGGGTCCACCCAAAGGTGCTTACTTTATAAAAATAGTCAGATTATCCCTGACTTGAATTTTGCTTCTGTAGAATTTGTATAAATGCTTTTGTTAAGTTGCTCGGTTAAAAAAATCCTAATTATCCCTCTGTAAAAGTAAATACTGTAAAGAAAAAATAAATGCTGAGGAACTGGCTAACTAAAACTAAAAGCCATCAGGGAGTAAAAAAGAAGGAAGAGTAAGGAGGATAGAGAAGAAATTGTCTTGATAGAATAACAGCAAGATATCATCATAACATTCTATTTTTAAACTATAAATAAGACAGAATTAAACTGTAGAATCTAAATTGATGTATTAGTGAATATCAAATTCAGCATACCATTAGGAAAATACTACACATGCATGTACAAACTGACATGGAACATCCAAATATATCTACAGACATGTTGTGGAATATTTAACTAGGCAAATGTGTTACATTTGTTTAGGCTGCATTTGTTTAATGATGGAAAGATGTGTTACTTTGCCCGCCTAAGGCACCTGATTGGTCTAATAAAAAGCGGAATGGCCAATAGCAGTAGAGGGATGGGCAGGACTGGTGAATGGAGAGAAATAAGTAGTAGTAGGAATATAAGCTCGAAAGAAAAATAGGAGAGAAGAGAACAAGGGAGAAAGAGAGGGAGACACCCAGGGCCAGATAGCTGATAGCCAGCCAGACATGGAGTAGGCCAGGAAGAAAGGAAGGAAGGAAAAGAGGAAGGGAAGGAGGGAGAGAAGGAGGAAGGGAGGGAGGAAGGAAGGAAGGAAGGAAGGGAGGGAGGAGAAAAGCCCCAAGGCAAAATGTAGATGAAGTGAAACGGGTTAATTTAAGTTTTAAGAGCTAGTGGGACAATGTAAGATAAGGCCAAGTACTCATAATTAATAATAAGTCTCCATCTCATGATTTGGGGCTGGTTGGTGGCCTAAGAGAAACCCTGCTACATGTACACTATGTCTCTAGGTATGTGTAGTAAAATGTAAAAAGCAAACGGAACTCAACATCCCTTGCCTTCCATTATAACAATATGTGAAATGTCTAAGAAGAAGACTTTCATTTTCCAATTGTTACAGCTTCTAATTTTCAGCTTTACTCTGCTGCATGGAATATCTAATATGAATAAAAGCAATAATTTGCACTTACTGTTTATTGTTATGTCAGACACAGTTCTAAACACGAGGAAATATGCACCTGTGAGACTTTTTTTCTTCCTGCCTCATAAGAACATTTCTAGAGTTTGTATTAGTACAGTAGAGTCATATAACCTCTAAAGTTTACACACTAATAATTAACAAGGAGACCAGACCAGGAGTGACACTTGCCTCCACTAATTTATTTAACTTTTTAAATGTCTTATTAGCAAACTATTTTCACAAAAAATATAGGTGCAAATTACTTTATGAACTGAGATAAATATAAGAGATTACACTTTTATGTTTGAAATGTGCTTTTAATATATAAGGTATGAACCCTCAAAAATAAGCATACTAGAACTTATGTTCTGTGTAGCTGGTGTGAATACTCACAAGTTGGGCCCTCTCAAGACTTTGCTTCTTGAGTTCAATTCTCCCCAAAATCTATATGATGTCTGAAGCAGCTCTGAGTACTCAGTTATGTGATGATTGGGCAACATGTATATTTTTCTCTTCCTGGAAGATCTTTAGTATCCGTTCACTTTTGCCAACACTAGAGCACCAGTGCTGGCACAGGGTAAGCAAGATTACGGTGTGGTGTGGTTTTGTCTGGTAATAGCAGAGGCCACATTAGGAGTCTCTGGTAGACACGAATAGCTAACATGCACGCAGGGCTTGAGAGAACTTAGGACAATGGCAGAAGCAGTTCACGGGATCTACTGTCCTCCTTTAGGGGCCTTCCCATCTACCATCACCACTGAATTGTCTTAACACACACACACCACACACAATAGAGAACTTACTTTCTTTGAGAGCTCTACTCAATTGTTCCATCTTTTCTTTGGCTGTTTTAAGAAGGCGTTGTTCTAACTAAAGGAACAGAAATAAATAATTTAAATATTTATTTATTTATTTATTTTAAAGGCAGGGTCTCACTGTGTAGCACTTGCTGTCCTGAAACTTGCTCTGCTCTGTAGACCAGGCTGGCCTTACACTTACTCTACCTCCTGAGTGCTGGGATTAAAAGCATGTACCACCACACCCAAACTCTTTACTCTTAACAGTGTTTTATTTCATTTGTAATGATTTGGAACATACCTGATAACTATGCTCATGGTTTTTATATCTCGTGTAGTAGTGCATAAATCTGTCAAGTTCCTGAAACCGTTTATGCTTCTTCTCAGCCTAGGAAACAAAAGTACATAAATGACTTTTGCTAAAACGATATTAAAATTGGTTTTAGTGGGATTAATGTCTTATTAGTAATGGGTAGTGATTCATGCAAATGTGTTGGCTATTTTGTTGCTAGAATACAATGACATATACTTTTTGAAGGCGCTTGTTTGTAGTCTTGGTGATAACTCCACATCTTTAATATTTGATTGTATGGTTCACTGCTATAGAAGATTTGTATTCCTTCAAAATTCACATTGATGCCCTAATACAAAATGTACTTATATGTGGTGACAAGATCTATGAGGAGGTGACAGGTTAAGTGAGACCATTATAGCTCTATCTTAATGCAAATGCTGCCTAGGGACACCAGAGATCTCTTGTTCTATTTCCCAGTCATCATGACTAGAAAGTAGGGCCTGTTGGCAGGCCAAGATGAGCACCCTCACCAAGAACGAGTTAGGTGGGGCTTTGTAGTCACTACATGGGAGAAAGTTTTTTTTCTTCTTTTCTTTTGAGACAAGGTTTCTTTGTAACTTTGGAACGAGCTCAAACTCACATAGATCTGCCTGCCTCTGCCTCCCCAGTACTGGGATTAAAGGTGTGCGCCACCACCGCCTGGCTAAATTTCAGTTGTTTAAGCTGTCTAGACTAGAAAACTAGAGAAATGGCTCAGTTAAGAGCACTGGCTGTTCTTCCAAAGGACCCAGGTTCGATTCCTGGTAGCCACATGGTGGTTCACAAACATCTGTAACTCTAGCTCGAGGGGAATCTAGCACCCTGACTGTGGACATAAGTTAAGGTATGTACATGGTGCATAGACATATATGTAGGCAAAACACCCATGTACATAAAATAAACAATGAAAAAACCTATCTAATTTATAAGACAAATATAATAAAACAACTATTAAGGCTGGAGAGATGGTTCAGTGATTAAGAGCAACACCTGCTTTTGCAGAGATCCAGGTTCAGTTTCTAGCACACAAATGGCAGTTTACAACTGCCTGTAATTCCAGTCCTAGGTGATCTGACACTGTCTTCTGGTCTCTGTGAGCTCCAGGCAGACATGCGTATTGTACAAACATATATCAAGGCAAAACAGTCACACACATAAAATAAATTAATCAATTAAAAAAGAAACATTCCCTCCTTGTGCCTGACTAGAAAAAAAGATGTATGTTATAACACAATACTATATTGCTGATATTATGTTAAAATTGGTTTTAAATCTTTACAAAGGCAGACTGGAACTGGATTTTTCTTATCTTCATCAAAATAAAAAAAGGAAAATTTCAAAGGAAAAACGTTCCCAGTTGATAGTGTTTTTGTTTAAAGGGTACTCTAATGTGTCATCATGATAAAGACAGGGAATTCTCTTCAACAGTAGCTTAGACAGAAAGTGCTCAGGCAGGTGTTACCTCCACCGTCATTTCCTTGGATTGCTCCTCTACATGCTGAATGACTTCATAGCGAGTACATCTGTAATAACCACCAGTGGAAGAACTATGTTTCTTCCATTCTTCTAGGCAGATCCAGCAAAAGTCATACTTGCACTGTAAAAGAAAACACACATGCGGGTATCTCCATAAACTAATTAAAAATTCACTCATTAAGTAGACCACAATTAAAAGATAATGACAAAAGTATAATACAAAAATTCATCTTTTCATGTTTATGGGTTCTGCATCAGAAGATCTTCCCATTCCAAGTCTATAGTCTTCTGATTCTTTTACCAGGACTTCTTTTACTGGTTTGTTTACTGTTTAAACATTAAAATCTTGGGTATATCTTCTCCAGTATGAACTCAACTGTAGAGCTGTCTAGTTATTGCAATACCATGTTCTAAATACTTCATGATTTTTTTTATTCATTATATATTGCCATTACCACACATTAAATCCCAATGTATGCATCTATTTCCTAGGATTGCTTTCTATTCTATTTCATACTCTCTGTATTCATATGCAGTACCAGAGTGTTTCAATTACTGCAGCTTCACAGCATGTTATCTTACAAGGCTACTTCCCCCTTATGGGAGTTTTCAAGGTTTTCCTAATTAAGCTTGTTCTGATTTGCCATATGAACATCTGAATTACAGATGCAGAAGAACAAGCTGCTGGCATTTTTGTTTGCATCTTTTTATTTAAAATGTTGTATTTCTATTTGTTTGTCATTTTTGTCTTAAAGAGGATTTTAAAATATTTTCAACAAAAGCCTTGTGTATTTATTAAGCTCATTTCTAGATTCAGAAGGTGTATATATTCCATCTAGATGTTGTTAGGAGATACAGATGTTATTATTTTCTGCACATTAATTCTGTATTTTGCTACTAAGCTGAATTTTTGTTGCTGGTAGTACTTTTTCAGTTGATTCTTGTAAGTTTTCTAGTAAGTAATCATGCCATCTGTAAATGTGATAGTGTCGTTTTGTTTTTGAGACAGGGTCTTGCACCATAGCTCACGTTAGCCTTGCATTCGTGACTCTTCAGCCTCAGCATGTGAATGCTGGGACTACAGGTATGTGCCACCATACACAGCTTTGAAGTTCAGGCACTTTCTGACCATATTTCTAGGTTTTACACTCTCATTTCTTGTTATTGATTGCTTCTAATCTCTATATTAAATATTCTGGTTCTCTAATTCTCTTTTCCCCCTTTATTGTATATCTGAAATCCTTCAACTTCCTGCTTTGTTATGTTAGCTTAGTTTACCTTCATTTTTCTTTAAAAACAACCTTTTGGATTTTTTTTGCCACATTGGTCATTATTTTTAAAAATTATTTTGACTTAAAAAGCTTCTTACTGGTATTTCTTAATTTGCTTTTTAAAAAGCCAGAACCACATCCTCAATTTATTGTTTATTTTGTATTGTTTTAAATGAACAAGACTATAATGGTTTTAGTTGTAACACTCAGGCTCTGATAATGCGGTATTGTTATTTCCATAAATTCTTTAATTTATTTGAGTTATTTGAAAGATTAAATATCTTCATGGTCTTTAATAACTTCATAATTAATTTCAAATTTATTCTCTATGACTAAGACTATTACTTGGTCTAATTTTTTTATCTTCTTTGATTACAATAATCATTTAAAATTATTGATTATAACAGCCAACACTTAAAGATTATTAACTTGTTTTTCTCTGATGATCCATGGTCTATTGGGAGAAGACCACTGTTGCAGGAATTATTTTGGATACATACATGTATCTACTGTAGTAATTATGACACTTCTCTATAACTTCTATTTCTTCACTACTTTTCGGTTTCCCTGTAGTCATGGAGAATGAATTGAATTAAATCTTTGCATTCATTTAGCACTTACTATGCATTTATTCAATAAATTGTGAATTTGTTTCAAAGCTCTATACAAACTCTTTTCCTGGTTGATAAAGCCAAACTTCGTGCCTGCTTTGATACAAATACTCTGTGATGTGACTTTATTTCTCAAAAATTCATAAATCAATTAGACATTACCAATTATAGTAGAAAAACAATACATAACTTTATTAATACTTTTATATGTTAATACTTTTTATTTAAGAATGAAAGATTTACATCCTGAGTGAGGTAACTCATGCACATAAATAAAGCATAATTACGCTATAATCACAGTGCTATGGAGGCTAGGTAATAAGGAGGGCTCTAGGAGAAGACGCATGGATCTCCCTGTAGAGGGAAATAGAATAGATTTGGCTGTTGGACTGGGGGCAGGTAGGGATGAAAAGAGGAGGGATCAAGTGAGGGGGAAGAGACTACTGGAATTGGTGGGGGGGCACTTGAGTGGCAATATGGAAACCTAGTGCAGTGGAAATTCCTTGGAATCCACGAAGGTGACTTTGGTGAGGACTCCTAGAAATCAGGCAAGGCTTCCATTAGTAGGACTGAGACACCAATCCAACCACAAAACCTTCAATCTATAATCTGTCCTGGGGCAAAGATGGTTTAGAACTTGAGGGAGTGGCCAACCAATGACTGATCTAAATTGAGGCCCAAGCAATAGGAGGGAATCCATGACTGACACTGTCTGGATGGTCAAGAACCAGATTGAGGCTGGATAACCCAGAGACCTAAGGTAGAATCACACAGGGCTGGCAAATTAAAAAAAAATTATTCCTAATAATATTGTTATAGAGATTGGTGCCTAGTCAAATCATCATCAGAGAGGCTTCCTTAGGCAGCCGATGAAAGCAGATGCAGAGACCCACAGTCAAACATCATTAGGTGGAAAAAGAGCCCAAATTGGAGAACTCCATCAAGGTACCTCCCCTCAGAGATTGGGGAATCCTGCAGAAGGGTTGGAGGAAAGATTGTAGGAGCCAGAGGGATAGGTCTGTGCCAGATCATCTACATACATGCTGTAGTTGTTTAGCTTGGGGTGTTTATGGGATGGGACTCCTAACAATGGGAGTGAGGGTATCTCTGAGTCTTTTGCCTGCTCTTGGGACCCCTTTCCGCATACTGCTTTCTCTTGTCTAGCCTTTGAGGGGAGGTGCTTAGCCTTACTATAACTTGATATGCCATGCTTGAGTGATATCCCTGGGAGGCCTGCTCCTTTCTGAAGGGAAAAAGTGATTTGTGCCTAGTCTCGCCATGTTTGATTGATCACTGGGAAGCCTAGTCTTTTCTGGAAGAGTAGAGTATCTGGTGGAGAGGGATGATGAGGGGGCCTGGGAGAAGTAGAAGGAGGGGAGGGTGCAGTTGGAATGTATTGTATAAGAGAATAAATTTAAAAGAGTGATATGGGATACCCCTCTGTATGCTGTAAATATGTTTTATTACCATTGGTTAATAAAGAAGTTGCTTTGGCCTATGGCAGGGCAGAATAGAAGTAGGTGGGAAATCCAAACAGATAAAGGGAGAAAGAAGGTGGAGTCTGAGAGATAACAGCAGCTGCAGCTGCCAGAGAAACAAGATGTGAGATAACACCATGGTCATGTGGCAAAACAGATTATTAGAAATGGGTTAATTTAAGATGTAAAGGCTAGTTAGTAATAAGCCTGCGTCATTGGCCAAACAGTTTGTAATTACTATTAGGCCTCAGAGTGGTTATTTGGGAACTGGCGAGTGGGAGAGAAACCTCCAGTTACAAATGGCATGCCAATGTGAGGCTCCCAAATTTCCATAGGGCCTGAGGGGGAAAAAGGAGGGAAGTTCTAAATGCACAGAAATGGATCTAAACAGTCTCATGCCAGCAGCAGTACAGAGACTGCAACAACAGCTGCATGCAAGATAGAGCCGGTGCCAGCCACCTTGAGCTAAGTGATGTGGTGGGTTTCTGCAGTCTCACACAGGCCTGGGTACAGAGAGGCTAATCACATTGTGTGGCAGATTTACCTTTTTATCATACAGAAAGAAAAGGTTTGTGGCCCAATGGCAGCACTAGGGTGGTGCATAAGCGTGCTGCTTGTTGCCACCTCTGCCATGTTGAAAAGACAAGTGGGGTAGAACCAAGAGCCAAAGTGCTGGCTTTGGTCCTAGCCACATCTGCTTACCAGCATAAACCAGTAATCAAACAATGATTGCAGATACATAATAAAGACAGATTCAGAAAAAAAAACCCTCTAAAGTGGTCACAGTGTGTTTTAAAAATGTATATAGGCTTGGGAGAGAGAGCTATAAAAATAGTTTAAAAAATAAAAGTCTTTAAAGAGATGGCAAAAATAATATAAAAGAAAAAAGCCATGTAATGACAGAAAATACACAAGGAGTCTGGATCCTGTACAGTTAAGTACTGTGTTGATTTTGAATTTTTTAATGGCTGATAAGATGACAAGGGACAGCTGCTGAGAGACATGGGATTGAAAGAGACTGAAAAAAATGCCAATCTAAATATTTTAAAAATGCCTTAACTTTAAAAAGATGTCAAAAATATATTTGTAAAATGGAACTTAAAAGGAGCATTACTTTGGAGAAGCCATTTTGTTTTTGGAAACAAAAGGTTATGGATTTGTTCCAGGTTAAGATGGACCAGATTTGGTCAAGGGAGACCGCCTGAACTTTGAGAGGTGATATCTATCAACAAAGGTTATAACTGGTCTTCTCAGGGCTTGGTCATTGTCTAAAAATTTTATCAGGGACCCTAAAGATACTTTGCCCACAGACAGCAGGAGAAAACAATGTCTACACTCCCAAGAGTTTTGGGGGGTATGGATAATCTTTGGTTATTTGGTAGGTTATGAATGTTTGTTATATTTAGAGGAAAACAGGAATATAGGATAAAAAGACAACTATTAATATCAGATACTTTGCATTGACATGGATTTTGGTGTAGGAGGAGGGGCTGCTTGTTTGTCCCTGCTGCCCCAAACCAAAATAACCACACAGAAACTGTATTAATTAAAACACTGCTTGGCCCATTA
>LOJH01018622.1:0-21658 GCA_001685095.1 Ellobius talpinus
TAAATTTACCATAAGGAGAATGAAATTTATATACATACATTCATTCTATTTATTTTAAAGAGTCACCTAGTAAAAGGTTCTGAAGCTATTTGTACATTCTACTTTGCAAAATTTTTAAAAATCAGGAGATAGTTTTGCTGTGTTCCTTCTTCCAGTCTGGTTTTTGTCACTTTTCTGTTTTTTAGGAGATAAAGATAGTTGGCTATATTGATTACTTTTCCATTTACTGTGCTAAATACTGTGACAGAACAAATTAAAGAAATGTTTATTTTTGGCTCAGAGTTCTAAAGCACATTTCATCATAGAATACAAGTGCAATGGCAGGGGCTTGTGGCAATTGGACACATTGTCAGGAAGATGTAAGCATATTTTGCTTTCATATCATTTAATGAAATTTTTATCTGTTAATGTTGGTGATAGCAATATCTTTAGTATTAAGAGATCTCACTTTGGAATCTCATAGAGTTTCCAGACATAGTGATCTTAACAAATGAATCCATGCAAGACACAGAGAATGTAGACTAGAAGATGAATGGGAGTTGTTGCATCGTTTAGAGAATACTTGCTTGAAGTGAGAATGGATACCACTCAAAGGGGCCATTTGCAAATATACAGCATTTCTTAAAATAACTGTAACATGGGAATGGGCTTTGCCATAGTGATTGACATGACCATTTGAATTAGTTCTTATGAAAAAAGAGACAATATTGTATTTGTTCTTTGTCAGGAAGTACCTAGCTTAATAATAATCCTTGGGCTATTGAGAATGTCGTGTCTGAACCCATAGTTTGGGATAGATTTCAGATTTAATTCTTTTGACAACTGTTCACATTCTCAGTTTCATACCCTGGCTTTATAAACTGCCTATTATGAAAACTGAAGTCAGTCATTAATGACCATCAAGCCTGAAAAATCTAATTGGCAACCTTATACTTCGAAATATAATTTTTAAAACGTCAAGATATTTCTCAAGCATTTTAAATAACAACATTATTAATAAAATGTTTTTCAAAATGTGGTACAGGTATTAAATGATATCAACAGAATAGAATATGATATACCATTTTCGTTTGATGTGCAAGTATTCTAACATCCTTTGAAATTTATTATGACACATAGGACAACGTAAGTACATACTTTATAAAGTAAGTGCTAATTAAATAAAATGCACCTGACAGGGACTCGGGATGACTTCTCAGTAATCTCCTGCATTAAGAAGGTTTAAGAAGTTTCATGGATGATTACAGACACCTACCTAAAGCCTCCACATTCATGTGTATACAAATGTAAATATGCAGGCCTTTGAGCAGTGCACACTCACACAAGAATAATAAAATGCACGAGATCAATATACCTAATAAGAAATAATATAATATCTAACATTATTTTGAAATTATGCAAATAAAATAATTACAGAATTTGTTTTTATTGACTTTAGAAGTAAATGGATTTTTAAACTTAAACCTATTTTCAAAATATAAATTTAATATAATTGCTGAATCTGATATGTTGTATGAAAATTAAGATAACAATAAAAATATTAAGTTATTTAAACCCAAAATACTGAATTAAACAAAGTAATGAAGAGACACTGATCAAATAAATTGATGCATCAAACAAAATAAACAAGAAAATGCCTCTGGTTCCTAAATATTGAGGAGTTAGTGACAATCACAACCCATCATTATCCTAACTGAAATCTTTAGTTATAATTTTTAAAATTCTCCTCGGGATAAAACTCTGGGATTTGATTCAGTGGAATGAGGCCAGTTTGGGATAAAGGCAACCTGCTTCAGAATGACATTTATCACCAGTCACATGACAACAAAGCTGTTTTTAAAACAGCGATGAGACTACTGATGTATGTTCTAAAGCTTAATTACGCATAATAGGTACTCGGCAACTCAGCGCTTCAATCTTCTTGAAGAAAGCGCACAGCTCCTGGAGTTGTTGACGACATTGGTATTTGAAATAATTATGTGTTATTTTCAGTTCGGTGATGGATGGTGTATTTTAAACACTCTTGAAGTTGATTTTTTAATGGGTAAATGTAATGATACAGCTTTCACATTATAAAGCTCTCCAAAACTCACAATATGCATAAAGCAAAATTTTAAAGACTCTAACCTATATTTTTAAAGGCTTGGAAGAAAAACTTGAATTCAAATGAGAAGCAAAACATTTATTCACGATTCTGGTTAACTAAAAAAGTTGATGTGCAGTTTGGCAAGACATTTGGACTATTTCAGTGAATTAAGTTTAAAAAGTGAAATAATATTGATTTATTTGTATATTAAAGTTAGCATACTAATTAAATATTTTATTTAATTATTAATGATATTTGAGAAAATTAAAATACAATATAGTGAAAACATGCATAGAATGAACATTAATAGATAGGGATTATTTTAACTTTCTTGAGAATATTAAAACAAACCACTTTCATATCACATTAAAAGTAATGTTATTAAAGGCAAGAGTCACATTTGCATACAGGAAATTGGAAACTGGATCATATGTAAATATTGACAAATATTTATTTTTGATTGAATTGACATAGAGTACTAACCCTGTGTGTAAAATATAGCATCCATCCTGTAGAGGAGACATCAAGCACAACTGCTAAATAAAACTTCCATTTCTAAGAATATAAAAATTACTGCGCAAAAATTTAAGCAAAGTATAATTTATATTACAAAAAGAATATGAAGTTTTTTCCACCAAATTTTATAATTCTAATTAACTGTAATTGAAAATACTTATAGTTTAAAATATGTTTTAAGGCTGGGGAGTTGTGGCGCATGCCTTTATTCCCTGCATTTGGGAGACAGAGGCAGGTGGATCTTTGAGTTTGAAGCTAGCCTTGTTTGTCTACGGTGCTAGTTTTAGGACAGCCAGAGCTACACAGAGAAACCCTTTCTCAAAAAAGAAAAAGAAAGTCCTCTAAATAATGTATGGTAATAATGATTTAAAAACCAATTTTCACCTATAAAAGGAGAAATACTTGAAAGAAGAATATTTACTATTCGCTACTTTCAAAATACTGTTATAGAAAAGGTTTATGCGTAGGCATTGGTGATGTTATATTGTAACATCTCTATCATAAATTTAAATAAACTAGTTCATCTCTTTTAGCTTTGAGCCCAAAGCAATAGATTTTTCCCATGCTTTTTTTGTTTGTTTGTTTTTAAGAAACCTAGAATTTTTTGGACAAGATTTGTTATGAGAGCTTGAGAGACCCCTACTTCTTTGACAGGGTTGGCGAAGGAGAGATCAGTGAGGATAAGACAGAGAAAGAGAAAGAAGATAAAGATAGTGAGGCGACTCTTAAGAATGAAAATGTGGGGACAGATGAGGATGACAGCGTCAAAGATTAAAAAAAAAAAGAAAGCCAAGAAGATTAAGGAGAAAGACATTGTTCAGAGAGATTTGAACAAGACTAGGTCAATGTGGACCGGAAACCCTGCTGATTTCACTGAGGAGGAATACAGTCAAATCTCCAGTAGCCTAAGGAAAGATGGAAAGACAAGTTGGCAGTCAAGCCCCTTGTTGTACAAACTGGAGTGGTTTAAAAACTGTGCTGGAGATGGTGGGGAGCAGTGTTCTCCACTGTCAGTAACTGAGAACTGAATTTCTTCTCTAGGTACTAACTACTCAAAGGGACCTGTGCCTGGTAATGGCTTCACTTTACTTTCAGGTCAGAATCCAGCTGGTGGCCATGACAGCAAGCATTCTCGTTGGGAGTCTACTTGTGAGAACCAGTATTCGAAGTTTACTTGGTGTTAGGTCTGCTTTCTGTGGAGCTGCCTATAGTTTTGACTCTGTTCCTTGGACTTCAGGAACATAGCATGGCCCCAGTGTTAGAGCTTTGATACTGAAACTTAAGATAATCTTGCCTTGAAATATATAACTAGTTTTTCCTGGTTTTTTGTTTGTTTGTTTGTATTTGTTTACCACATTATTTTTTCAGCATTTTCTGTAGAAGGGCACATTGAATTCAAGACATTGCTCTTCATTTTTTGGCAAACTCCTTTTGACTAATTTAAGAAAAAGAAAAAGAACAACATCAAACTGTATGGCCCTTGACTGTTCATCAAGGACAGCTGTGATGAGCTGGTATCTGAGTACTTCAAACAGGTCCCGGATCATCTCCTGGGAAGTCCTCCAGCAGAGCAAGATCCTAAGGGTGGTCATCAGAACCATGGTGAAGAAGAGCCATGTGCTCTTCTCTGAGTTGCCAGAAGACAAAGAAAGTACTAGGAATTCTATGGCGTTCTCTAGGATTTTAAAATTTGTAATCTGTGAAGATTCCTATGGGACCTCTTCTGAGCTCATGACTTCCTGGCAGAGGGTGTGTCTTGCGTGAAGGAGACGCTGAAGTCCATCTACTTTGTCACTGGTCAGAACAAAGAGCAGCTGACCTGCTCTGCCTATGTGGAGCATGTGCGGAGGCTGGGCTTTGCTGTGCTGTATCTGACTGCCTTAGTTGATGAGCGCTGTGGGCAGCAGCTCAAGGAATTTGATGGAAAGAACCTGGTTCCTGTGACTAAAGAGGGCTTGGACCTACCAAATGATAGGAAGAAAAGAAGAAAATGGAAAAGAGCAAGATAAAGCCTGAAAACCTTTACAATCTCTTGTAGCAGGCATTTTCATTGAGACCACCAACCAGCTAGCTCCCAACTCATGACACAGAGACCTATTGCTAATTTTGAATGCAGAACCCGAGCTTAAGCTTATTTCTGGCTAGCTCTTTTCTTTAATTTTACCTGTTTTTGTCTTCATTTATGTTTTTCCTTGCTGCTTTTTACATTTTTTTGTATGTCCTATTCTGTCTAGCTGACCGGTGGCTTCCTGCCTGGCTGTCCCTGGGTATTTTCCTCTCTTCCTCCCTCATTATTTTCTCCTTCTTTTCTTCCTTCATTGTTTTCGAGCCCAGATTTCTCCTCCCATTTCTTCTCTCCACCCAACAGCCCTGCCTAGTCCTCTGTTGCCTAGCTATTGGCTGTTCAGCTTTTTATGAGACCAATTAGGTGCCTTAGGCAGGCAAGATGAAACAGTAACAAAACTTTTCATAATTAAGTAAAGGCAACAGAAAGAAATGTATCTCATCTTCACATATTTAAAATAATATTCTGCGGCATAAACAAATATAACGCATATTTGCACAGTTAAAGCAATATTCCACAACAGTCTCATGAATGATAGCTTGGATAAGTTTGCTGTGGGATAATGCTTTTGTATACTGTAAAGGGACCCTTGGAATTCTACAGAATTGTGGCAATAGACATGGCTCCTGCCAGTACCTCCACCAAATCACAGACTGTGTCAGAGCTCCTGTCTCCTCCTGACTTATATTCTTCTCTCGGCCCAGCCATATTCCTTCCTGTCTCTATCTCCCTAATGCTGGGAAGAAAGGCATGTGACTCTCAAGTACTAGAATTAAAAGTGTGAGCCACCATTGCCTGGCTGCTAGTGGTTTAGCTCTTCAATCTGATTTTCAGGTAAGCTTTGTTTGTTAAAACACAAACAAAATATCACTACATAAGGTTGATGAGTTGACCCTTGAACTCCTGTGGTCAAGCTATCTTCCTGAAAACTCAGCATCCAGAGTAGCTGTGATTAGGCATCTTTCAATTGTTAAAAGCTAGGGCAACAATATCCAAAAACATGTGTCTTCAGCCTGCTGTATTGTTATGAGCCCTTATGGCTGGATAGCCAATGTGGAGAGAGTCATGAAGACCCAGACACTAACCACACAGCTCTGATGGGCTACATCAGTCCTGCCCTATCCCATTGTAGAGAAGGCAACAGAGGGTTTAAGTGGTCAGAAATGACAAAATTGTCAAGTACCTGGTGGTGCTGCTGTCTGAAATTGCTCTGGTCTCTGGTTTCTCTCTTAAGAAGGCCCAGATCCACTCCAACTGCATATATGCCATGATCAGAGTAGGCCTGGGTGAGTTAGGAGACTTGAGATATAGGTGGCAAGTCATGGAACTGTCTGGGATCTTGGCCACTCTCATTGCTATCTGTCTCAAGTCTCATGTCTTTCCTTTTAGTCACTGGTGAAGAGATGAATGTGACATCAGAGAGGCCTGGAGCTGCTGTTTCTGATGAGAGTCGCTGGGCATGGGAGCACTGTGGTAGAGACGCCCCTGAGAAGCCCAGGTCCTAGTGAGAGTCCCTGTGCATGGGAGCACTGTCGTGGAGATGCCCCTGAGAAGCCGAGGTCCTCTGTAGCTTCCCTGTGGTTTCAGTAAAAGCCTGGACTGGCCTTTACCCATCTGGCTATATACTCACATCTAGAGAATCTCTTCTACCATGTCCTTGTGCCTTAAGACAGGAAAATCCCTTCCCACAGAATGGGAGGGTTGGGAACTGTGTATTTTGTGTTTTGTTGTTGTTTTCTTTGTTTTGCTTGGAAGTTAAATTAATGCAAAATAAAGAAGGTGCAATTTTATAAAAGTGAGTAATGGCAAGCTACCTTTTTATTTTTTCCTGCAAACCCTTCCATACACCTTCTTCAAATTCAGTGGTCACCCTTTTATTAATTGTTATTACATACATATATATTTATACATATATATTCATAAATATAGCATTGCTATGTCCCTACAATGTTACTTGTATGGATATTTTCAGTGCTGATCATTTGTTATTGGATAAACCATGGAATGATTTTCCCTGGTGAAGACTATCTTCTTCATAAAATCTTAGGCAATGGAAAACTGAGAAGAAAAGCTAAAGGGAAAATTATTTGACAGATAGTAGAGAAGTAAAAAGGTTCCAGCATAAAGACCACTTTGCTTCATCTATAAATGTGAGGCATGAGAGCTCTCCAGTGATTAAATACTTGAAAGACGTAGAGGGTATCCACTGTGAGTAGGGAATCCTAGTGCATGAGCAAGAGAGAGATGTGCTCACAAAGGTAGGGCAGGAAGTGAGGCGACAGACAGCCACTGGCTGAGAAGACAAGGAGAGACCTACATTTCTACACCCTCAACTAAGACTTCTGCAGAACTCTGAAACGATGAGTCTCCATTGTTGATTTAGTTCTTGCTGTTTTGTTATGCCGGTTCTTCCAGAGGAATAGAGTCTTCACAATTTCTGTTGCACTCTGATTTCCTGTGATGGCTGCTGTTGAGAACGTATATTGTCAATGGCATGACTTGTATCCTGTGGACTACAAGATGCTTCAGCAGTCTCAATGGAAACTAATCAAATTGCACAGTGCCATTCTGCCTGGAAAGCAATGTAATGTGCCATAAGATACAGTGGGCTCATATGGTGATTTCCAGAGTGAATATACAGCCAAGAAGCTTATATATAAGGAAAAAATCATGCAATAGTAATAAAATCTATTAAAGAATTGAAAATATTTGTAGAAAGACTGAAATTTTAACTCTGTTTTTAAAGCCCCTTTGGTAATTCTTTGAGCAAATCCTGTTTTAATTACAGGAAGTGATTAATTTAACAAAATGTCAAATAAAAGTTTTTGCTAATTTCTTTTTAATTAACTTTCAGAAACAACCCTGTGTGTGCGGCATTAATCCTGTAATGCTGTCGGCACTAACGTGTCTGTTGATGCCCTAAGAGTTAACCACCCTAACAGAATTGAGTAACTAATTCAAAAATAATGTACCTCAGTATAACTGTCCATGTTATGAAAAATACCTCACAGCTTTTTAACATGAATCATTTCGAAATTCACTACTATACATTATATGGACTCGTGTGGCTTTAAATTGACTCACATGTAACAATCGATTCCGCGCTTCTTAAATTAAATTCAAAAATTTCCCTGATAGCACAGACGATTCTCACATGTGCGTCTGTGATCCACCCGGTCTGCCGTCAGCCTCTTGTATTGGTATTGCCTGCCTGGTCCTTAGTGATGCACTCCAGTTGTATGTCATTAACTAAAATTAAAAACAAAACAAAACAAAAAACAAACAAATGTCTTGCTACCATGAAACTATTTTCCTTTTCTCTTCAAGACACTGATCCAAAATCCATTGTACTTAATTGTCATACTTTTCCAGGTACTTCAAGGCTGGAAATTTTTCTCACACTCCCCATGTTAATGATGCTTTGACAGTACTGAGGGAAATTGATCAAGTTCATTGTATAATCCTTTTAGGAACGCAAGCTTACCTGTTTGCATTTTTCCTTAAGAAAATGTTTGTAAAATCAGTTTTAGAGAGAAAACGACGGTGAAAAGTCACTTTCAGCATGTCACAGGAGGGTGCATATCATCCTTGGTTGGTGAGTATTGCTCTTGAGAGCAGTTTTCAATACAGAATGATTCTTCCGTTCTTGTCTTTGCGTACATTGCTTTTTGGAAGGAAGGGATGGTGACTACCTCACATTCGGGTGCAGAGTCATTCTGAAACTGGTTAGCATGAACTCTGAGGAAATGTTTTTAAAGTTCTTCTGAGAGGGACATTTTTACCCACTGCGGCATTTACTCATTTAAGCAATCATCTTTCTACATGAATATGCAATCACAAATCTGTTTTTTAGACTTTTGGCTGCAACCTAACACTACTGTGTAATTAGTCATTGGCTCAAATTATTGCAGGTTTAAAATTAAGCAGTTTTATTCAGCTACCCATTGCCCTCTCTGATCTAGCACACATTGTTACAGATTGAAGTATTGTTATTATTGCGCTTGTTGCATTTCCTCACTTTGTGGTATTATGAAGTATCCTGCACTCAGATACTGTGTGCTGACACATTCCTAGTACTACTCAGTATGCCGGTAACTTGACCTTTCAGCTGGGGGGGTCGTTTTGGAAGAAATGTTCTTTTTTTCTAGGTATTCTTGTTGCTATTATAACACTGCTTCAAAGTCTTCCAAGATGACAGATAAAGAAAATACTCAGAAGGAGTCAAAGTATTTATATTCATTATGTAGTATACAAAGTTATTTGTATGTATATAAAGGTAAGCATGAACTAATGTTTCCAGTTCTAACGCCACACCAATCTATGTAGCCCCCACATCTGGCTATTTTTTGTATTATCATTCTAGTAATAAGAAATAGAATCATATTATGCATTTAAATTATTTAACTCAAGTAATGTGAATATATTAGTATCAGTATTACTTACACAAAGACCTTGAGGGGAAGTATCCCATACTTAATGTGCAGTTCCTTCAGATATAGACCAAAGACTCTCAAGTTCATGTCCAAAGATGTTGTTCTCACCCAGTACCTCATTCACTTTCAGTGAAATTTTTCCATATATTAAGATACAGCTACAATTTCTGTCAAATTCTGCATAGTTCTTATGGGTCTCAAATACTGGAAATGTTTCTTTAATTTTTTATATAAAATAGATAATTTAATTATAAATTTCTACCATGGTACTGTTTTCACAGGTGAATTCTACTCAAAATTTAGGGAATAAATTAAATAAAATGAGTGAGCGATTATATACAGAGCCATGGGTTACTCAAAGGCAGCTGCTTCACCAAATATCTTACCCCAGCCTGGGTGAGGACTCCCAAAATATGTCTCTAGAACTCCCTGCATAGATTCTGGGCAACTACAGCTAAGTGTCTCTTCCAGGGCAACGCATGGATGCTTAGAAAGTCTTGGAGAAGAACTTTACGAATCCTGAACTTTGAGAGTAAGTTTGGTGGCCTAACCTTATGAACCTCCCTCCTTCTTCAGGAGTGATGCTTCAGTTTGGATGGAACAGCTATGTAACTAGCAGGTTAACTCTAAAAGCAGATTAAGATTCTTAGAAAAAAAAATACAAACCAACAGCTGTCATGAACATAGATACTGCACAAAATATGAGAAAATATTAATCAAGAATGTACAAAAGGATTATAGGATACATAAGATTTATTTTAGTCTGCTTTAATATTTATAAATCAGTTTATATAATCCACAACAATTTATTTAAAGAGGAAAATTGATGTGATATTATCAGTTGATACAGGAAAGTAATTTGATAATATCTAGCACTGGGTCTTGATTAAAACACCTAAAAATGAACAGAAAGAAATTTTCCCAACTTGAGAAAAAATGATCTGCAAGATATTTACAATGAGCGCTATAAGTAATACTGAAAACTAGACTGCTTCCCCACTAAGGGAAGGAACAAGGCAGGGAGGTGTGTATTTGCTTGCCACTTCTCTGCAGCACTCTAATGGATGCTTTAATCATCAAAGTAAGTCCAGGAGAAGTAATGAAGTGAAAATAATATCTCTAAGTTCAACACCAAATTATAATACATTTAAAATTCTCAGAATACTAAGTATAGATTAAGGTGTGGAGAAATTGGGATAGTGATATATTTTTGGTAGGAATGTTAAATGGTAAGAACTTTTTTGAAATAGTTTTTCAATTTTCTTTTACTAAAAAATAAATTTACTTATTTATTTATTAATTTTACATCCAGTCTACAGTTCCCCTCTCTCATCTTCTCCCAATGCCCTCATAACCCCTCTTTGTTCCCATCCCACCCCTAAATCCACTCCTGCTCTGCTGTTGTTTATGAAAAGACAGGTCTCCCAACAGTACAAACAAAACATGGAGAACCAAGTTGGAGTAAGACTAAACACCTTTCCATGGATTAAGGCTAGTCAAGGCGACCCAGTATGAGCAGTGTCCCAAAAGCCAGTAAAAGAGTTGGAGACAGCCCCTGTTCCCACTCTTAGGAATCCCACAGGAGGGCCAAGCTAACCAACTGTTGCATATATGCAGAGTGCCTATCTCAGTCTCATGCTGGCTCCCTGCTTGTTGGTTCTGTCTCTGTGAGTCACTCTGAGCCAATGTTAATTGATGCTGTGTGTTTTCTTGTGGTGTCCTTGAACCCTCTGTCTCCTACAATCCTTTCTGCCTCTCCTTCACGATACCCTGAGCTCGGCCTAACGTTTGCCTGTAGGTCTGCATCTATTTCCATCCCTTGGTAGATGACTTCTCTTCGAAGACAAAAGGGCTAGGCACCAATCTGGTCACAGGAAATGGCCAGTTTGCTCTAAGTATATCTTATTGATAGGAGTCTTAGCTGGGGTTGTGTCTAAATCTTGAGGATCCTCCGCCAAGAAGACCACCACGCAGGCACACTCTTCCGAATGCAAAAGCAAGGTTTCATCTATTGTATACCAGCTAGCACGGGTCCCCTTCCTCGCAGCTGACACAGCAAATGGAGAGAGAATGACCCCGACTATTATTGCAAGTGGTTAATAAAGACAAAACCACAAATCAGTTAGAAGATTTCTGTTTCTAAGTACAAAATTGCTTATCCTATATCATAATTGGCTAAAGGTTAGGTAAAGCTTAGCTGTTATTCTCTGATAGGCTGTCGTTGCCTGGGGGGAGAGTCTTCACCCATAACAGCTATACCTGGTCACATCCTTGGGACATCTGCTGACCCTTTGCTAACCATTGGGGCTGTCTGGAAACTTATCTTATTGGTCCATTATTACTCAACCCATAGGGGAAGTTAGGCAATCAACATCTTTTGTGTTAACCACAGGTAGGGGTTTGGGTAGCAGTCAGCAGTTTTGTGTGTCTTGGGTTTTCCATTAATTAATACTTCCCCTAGGAGGGGCCTTGGGACCCTGGCTTTTCTGAGGGGTTGAGGTGAAGTTCGAAGTTCCAAAGGTCTCAGCACAAAAATGGAAACTTTTCCAGCCTCCATTTTTTCTGGTCTCACGGGGTCATTCTTAGAAAGTCCCTTGTACCAGGTTTTTAACCTGACCCCAAAATGTTACCCTTTTTCTAGTAGTCTCTTTCAGTACCCTCCCCTTATATCCCCCAACCTGATCTGACATGTTCCCATCAACACTGGCCCTCAGTTCACTCACAAAATCTCTTCTATTTCCTCTTCCCAGGGAGATCCAGACATCCTCCCATGGACATTTCCTTTAACCTAGTCTCTCTGGGTCTGTGGATTATATCATAGTTATCCTTTATTTTACTGCTAATATCCTCTTATAAATGAGTACACACCATGTTTGTCTTTCTCAGTCTGGGTTACCTCACTCACGATGATGTTTTCTATTTCCATGATTTGTTTGAAATTTCCTGGTGTCCTTGTTTTTAACAGCTAAGCAATATTCCATTGTATAAATGTACTCTATTTTCTATCCATTCCTTGGTTGAGGGACATGTAGGCTGTTTTCAGATTCTGTCTATTACAAATAAAGCTGCTAGGACCATAGCTGAGCAAGTGTCCTTGTGGTATGGTTGAGCATCCTTTGGGAATATGCACAAGTATGGCACAGCTGGGTCTTGTGGTAGGTTGATTCCAGTTTTCTGAGAAACTGCTGCACTGACATCCAAAGTGGCTGTTATGTACTTGGTGGCTTTGTGTGACCATCAACTTGACACAAGATAGAGTCATTAGAGAGGAAGGAGCCTCAACAGAGGAAATTCCTCCTTGAGATCCAGCTGTAAGGTATCTTCTCATTTAGTGATCAAAGAGGGACCATACTTTGGTGGGTATTTCCATCCCTGAGCTATTGGTCCTGGGTTCTATAAGAAAGTGGGTTGAGCAAGTCATGAGAAGCAAGTTCCTCTATCACCTCTCCATCAGCTCCTGCCTCCAGGATCCAATCCTGTTTGAGTTCTGATTTGCTCCCGTGATGAACAACAATGCTGAAGTGAAAGCCAAATAAACTCTTTTATCCCCAACTTGCTTTTTGGTAATGGTGTTTTCCCACAGTAATAGTAACACTTAGACACTGTACAAGTTTGCATTGCCACCATCAGTGGAAAAGAGTTCTCCTCACTCCACGTCTTCTCCAGCATGAGCTGTCACTTGTGTTTTTGTTCTTAGCCATCCTGACAGGTGGAAAATGCAATATCAGAGTTGTTTTCTTTTGCATTTCCCTATTGACTAAGTGTTGCCTGAGATTTCTGTCCTGCCCAGTCCCATAGCCATTCCATCCCAAAGAAACACACAGAGGTCTACATTAATCATAAACTGGTTGACCTATTAACTCGGGCATCTTATTCATTCTTACATCCTACATTAACCCATAATTCTTGTCTGTGTCAGCTATGTGGCTCAGTACCTTTTATCAGCGAGGCATTCTCATCTTGCTTCCTCTGCATCTGGGTGATAACTTCAGACTGCACCCAGAATTCGCCTGTTCTTGTTGCCCTTCCTCTACTTCCTTCCTGGTTACCTTGCCTATACTTCCTGCCTGGCTACTGGCCCATCAGCATTTTATTAAAGCAATAAAATTGACAAATCTTTACAGGGTACAAGACCATTGTTCCACAGCAACTAAAGATGTTCAACATCCCCTTAAGTGTTCCTTGGCCATTTGATATTCTCCTGTTGAGAATTCTCTGTTTAGATCTGTATCCCATTTTTCAAATGCATTATTTGTTTTGCTCATATCAAGTCCCTGAGTTCGTTATGTATTCCCCAAATCAATCCTCTGCCAACTGTGGGGTGATTGCAGATTTTTCCCATTCTGTAGGCTACCATTTTGTCCTATTGGCTAAGTTCTTTGTCTTATAGAAAATTTTCAATTTCATGAGGTCCCATTTATTAATTGTTAATCTTAGTGCCTGTACTATTGGTGTTCTCTTCAGGAAGTTGTCTCCTGTGCCAGTGCCTACAAGATTATTTCCACTTTCTCTTCTATCAGGTTCAGCATTAAATTTATTCTGAAGTTTTTGATCCACTTAGACTTGAGTTTTGTGCACTGTGATAGATATATATCTCTCTGCCTTCTTCTACATGCTGACATCCAGGTAGACCAGCACCCTTTATTGAAGAAATTTTCTTATTTCCATTATATGGTTTTTGACTTTTTGTCAAAATCAAATGTCTATAGGTTGTGTGGATTTTTGTCTGTGTCTTCCCTTCAATTTCATTAATTCACCTGCCTTTTTATTTTATGTCAATACCATGTGGTTTTTATTACTCTAGCTCCATAGTAGAGCTTGAAATCAGGAATGGTGATACCTCTGGAAGTTCTTTTACTGAGCAGAATTATTTTAGCTATCCTGGATTTTTGTTTTTTCCCTATGAAGTTGAGTATTATTGTTTCAACTTCTGTAAAGAATTGTGTTGAGATTTAATGGGGATGGCATTAAATCTGTAGATTGCTTTTAGTAAGATGGCCATGTTTTACTGTTATTGAAACTGATCCATGAACATTGAAGATTTTTCTATATTCTAATATCTTCTCTAATTTCTTTCTTAAAGGACTTTGAGTTCTTGTCATGAATTCTTTCACTTTCTTGGTTATATTTCCACCAAGATGCTTAATATTATTTGATGCTATTGTAAAGTGTATTGATTCTCTGATTTACTTCTCAACCTTTTTATTGTTGGCATATAGAAGGGCTACTGATTTTTTAGTTATTATTTATTTATCCAGTCACCTGACTACAGGAGTTTTCAGCTGTAGGAGTTCCAAGGTAGAGGTTTTTGGGGGTGCTCATGTACTCTATCATATCATGTGAGAATAGTGATACTTTGATTTCTCTTTTCCCCAATTGGTATCCCCTTGATTTACTTCAGTTGTCTTATTGTTCTAGCCATAACTTCAAGCTCTATATTGAATAGATACTGAAAGAGCCATTTCGTTTCTGATTTTAGCTGAATTGCTTTGAGTTCCTCTCCATTTCATTTGATTTTGGCAATTGGCTTGGTCTATATACTTTTATTATGTTTAGATATGTCTCTTGTATCCTCAATATCTCCAAGACTTTTATCATGAAGGGGTGTTAGCTTTTGTCCAAGACTTTTTCAGCATCTAAGGAGATGATCATACGATTTTGTTTTTCTCTTTCAGTTTGTTTATATGATGGATTGCCTTGCCAAAGTTTTGTATGTTGAACCACCCCTTCATCTCTGGGATGAAGCCTACTTGGCCATGGTGGATGACCTTTTTGATGTGTTCATGGATTTGGGTTGCCAGTGTTTTATTGAGTATTTTTGCATCAGTGTTCACTAGTGAAATTGTTCTGTTATTCTATTTCTTTGTTGAGTCTTTACCTGGTTTGGGTATCATGGTGACTATAGCCTCATAAAATGAATGTGTAATAATGTACCCATGGTTGGATATTCTTTTCAGAACACAGAATGCCACAGTTTTGATCTTTTTTTCTATTCACTGCATGCAAAAGCAGACAAGCAAAAACTATTACATTATTTAGCTATAATAGCCTCAGAAAAAAGGAAAAGAGAATGAAAGAATAAGAGATCCATTCAGTTCTGGATATGTTGCTGCTTTTTTTGTTTTCTAAGAATGCTTCAAAATTATTTTTAAACAGTTTTATTGATTCTTTGTGGATTTCACATCATGCATCCCAATTCCATTCATCTCCTTATCCCTTCACATCTGCCCTCTGACCCTGAAACCGCCCAAGCAAAACACCACAAAAAATAAAACTTAAAAGAAAATGAAAAAAAGAAACAAATCTCATTTTTGAAGCTGCAGTGTGACACAGTGAGTCACACAGTATTCCCATTAGTTCATACTTCTTACTTGTGTTTATTGCAATGAGTCATTGGTCTGCTTCCAGGCCTCTGGCTTCTACTATACCCTAGGTACTGGGCACTTATTGGGACTGTTTTTTGGACATACTGTTGCCCTGTGTCATGGAGATGCTGCAGCTTTGGATCGGCAGAACCAGCCCCTTCATTTGGTCCAGCAGACCATAGAGGGAGTGGATGTCAGGGTAAGCCAAAATTTATAGCCCGGGTTCTGGGCCTGGTTGGTAGTTGGGTTGATCAGCTTACCAGCTCTCCCTCATGCTCATCACTAGGATGAGCTCTTCAGCATCACCCTGGATAGCTCACCCTATGCAGCAAGCAGCAAGGGGCATGGCTGGTTCTCCTGCTCTCACGCCCTCAGGGCTCCCTGGCATCTACACCACCAGGGCATTTCTACTGTGTTGTCCAGGGAACAGGCTCAGGCCATTCTTCCATGATCTGTGGCTGGAGAGTGGCAAGACCAGTTTTCCAACTCTCATGTCCCTGAAGCCAGCTCTCCTGCCTGCCACAGACAAGCAAGTTGGGAACAGCTCTTCCACTTTCCTGCTTTCAGGGCAGTCTCACTGGTACATACACCACCAGGGTCAGCTCTACTGTGCTGCCCAGGAGAAGTGCAAAGACTACTCCCCCAAGTGCTGCAGCTGTGAGAGGCAGGGACAGCTCTACTTCTCTAGTGTCCTCAGGAATGACTCTCCCACACGACACAGGCAGTGATGGGATCTGGTGGAGTTGAGAGAGCATCATTCTCTCACCCACATCACCCATGGAAAATTAGAGGTGGGGACAGGTCTCCCATGTTCACATCTTTGTGGTCAGCTTGCCTGCTGTCCCCCACCCCTAACAGGCTCAGCTCTACTGTGCTGCCCAGGCTAGACACAGGGCTGCTCTCGAGAGTGTTTTAGCTGGTGTGAGGCAGGGCCAGTTCTCCCTAGCACTGCAGCCAGGGAGGGGTGGGTCCAACTCTATGCAGCCCTATCCTCCAGGCCTTTGGTGGTAGGCTACGTATATTAAAGACAAGTTTCTTACAAAGGTGCAAATCCTATCAGATAGAACTTGCCGTTTTCAACAAGAAATCCATTATTTAACTTCTGTTTGTTGACCTACAGAGAGCTACACAGGTTGCTCTTAGATGGGGGAAGGATTTATTGTTACCTTGAGTGCCACAAGATAAAGTGCTCTGTTAGTCTCCATGTACACTAGTGTGACACTTTGCTTTTTATTAAAAACCACTCTGACAGGCCTCAGGGCTTGCTGGGATTGAAGGAGTCAAAAATATGTTGCCTTTGCCTTTGCTAGTAAAGGGCAGAGACAACTGGGCACCAAACTCTACATGATATGCTCTCAGAATTTCCACTGTCCTGTCGAGAAACCTGGCCACTGGTCACCTAAGTTAAAAGGTAAAATTTTTAGGTTGTATTACATATGAGCTTTTAAGCCATGTAGTACAATTAATATTACTATTTACCAAGAGAGATTCCTTTAAATGATATATTTTGGTTTTCACAGACGTCACTGAACCATGGAATGAAATATTATATAATGCTTCTTATGTAGCAATTGTGTACTCTTGTTCAGAATCCATATAACTAATAATTGCAGATGGAAATAAACCAGGCTAACAATGTATTTTGGTAGACTCATTGAGCAGAATTCAAACCAGGCTCACTTCAAAGCAACACATCTCAAGAATGTGCAATCATGAGAAAAACAGAACTTTTATTTTTGAGTGCATTTTACAGTTAGGAAAGTAAAATATAAAATAGTTCCCCGCTTAAAGTGAATTATGTTTATGTGTAAAACCATCATTCAGAACCAAGCCCCAGGTTCTGGTATAGCAATTCCTCCCTGTCATCAGCACTAAGCTAAAATAATTCTATGTTAAGTGTGCCACAATCCATCTTCATTCTCAAATGATGCTGAGATGCACTTAACCCTCTGAATCTCTGCTCAGAGCACAGATCTTCATTCCCTGCTACACTCTTTCCTTTGATCTGCTAGGACCCTTTTAATACACCACTGCCCTAGACAATGAGTGTCCTGGTTATTAAATGTGCGTTTTCTTCACGAAGTCTTAAAGATAAAAGTGAAAGTTAAAAACATGCAGTACTACAGATGGATGTGACCATTTTCATGACTCAATTGTCTTAAGTACGTAAGAAACGAAGGCCACAGTTAGGTGTGGTGGCCATGCCTATACTCCCAACACTCTGGAAGACTGCCATGAGCTGAGATACATAGGGAATTCCGTACAAATCTGCCTGTAGGTTGAGACCACATCTAAGGGAACAGAAAGAAATCAAATGCAAACCAAGGCCAGAGTCTGAAAAGCATCTAGGAAGAACATGCAACTCCTGGCTGCACCTCACTGCTTAGAAACATGCCCAATTCTGGCATATAAGGCATGTGACATTGGGTCTCTTAGATATGTTAGAAGCTTCACTAATGATTATTTTCCTGTATGGTTTTCCAAATAAAGACACCACCTATAGATATGCTAGCATGGATGAGAGAAAGCTTAGGAGGCCTCAACCCTGCACAAAGAACTTCAGGCAATTAAGGAATTCTAAGAGATGGGGAATATTCTTTTCCAGGAAGCACACACCAGTTGACTATCCAAGACCAAATGGTCAGACCTGGAAACATTCCCGTGAGTGACATAATAGACAACCCAGAAAGTTTTAGTTTAAGGAATATATATGCACGTATAAACACATGTATATTAACATACACACACATATATGTAACAGCAGTTAATAAAAAAAGATGCCATGAACTATATAAAGAACAGGTGGGAATTTAATAGGAAGGCTTTGAAGGGTAAAAAAGGAAGGGGGAAATTACATGATTATTTTATAATCCCAAAAATGTTTATAAAATTAACAACAAAAATAAAGTGATCAATGTTTTAGGAAAGACAGTCTATAATTGCTAATGTTACCATGCAATTTTTCTGTAAATTGGAGCATTAACTTGAGGAAGAGTCTTGGCTGACTCTTTGCTTCAGAAATCTAGAAACATTTTCTTTTCTCTTGTCATATCATAGTCAGGAAAATTAGGAAGAGTTTTATAAATGCTTTGGGACAATTGACAATTCCTGAACAATCTAGTTGACAGCATTTTTTTCTATCATATCTATCTAGAGGATATTTAAAATTATCAAGGCAAAAATTGGTCTTTAATACCACTGGTACTTTGGTACTACTGGAATCATTTAACATTTAAAAAATGTGTCATTTTATTGTTTTTTAATAATCTAGTTAAAATATAAGTATGTTGCTTTCTCCCTTCTTTCCCCTCTCTGCAGTTCCTCCTAAACTGTTCTCTTGAGCACTTTCCACATTCTTCTCTCTCAAATTGACAGCCTCTTTTTCTTTGACAATTTTTGCTACACATTAACATAAAGACACACAGACATAATTGTACGTATGCACAAATACATAAATATAATTTATTGAGTTCTTTGTTGTTTGTATATATATATGTATGTATATATATACATGCATTTATATGTGTATATATTTCAAGCATTTAACTAATTGGGAGTCTCACCTCTGAAAGAGACTATTACTCCATTTCTCAGCAGTAGATAGTTGCCTATATTTCTTAGACCACCCGACATTTTTACCCTTCCAAATTAGTATAGCTCTTGACATTGCCTTTGTAATGGTCTTGGTTATGTAGTCATTTCTAGAAAAACTGTTTAACAGCAAAATTCCTGATATTGCAACTATTATCTTTCTGTCGTCTATCCTGTGATGGTCCCTGAACCACAGGTTCTGGAGATGTGATGGTGATGTCAACAGTAAACCTAGGTTCCTTGTGCTTTGTTGAGCTCTGAATTGTATCCAGTTGTGATTGTCAGTGATGGTCTCCATTTGTTGTACCAAGTTGCTTCCTTGGTGACTTGTGGCAGCTACCATGTCTGAGTGTATGAACATAAGCCTTAGAATGTAACAAAGAATTATACCAGTAAAGCAAAGTAATTGTCATAGTTAGGGTCTCTATTTCTGTGGCAAAACACGATGACCAAAAAGCACTTTTGGAAGAAAGGGCTTATTTGGCTTAAATTTCAGCATTGCTTGCTGTTCATCACTGAAGGAACTTAGCATAGGAACTCAAACAGTACTGAATCTCAGAGGCAGCAGCTGCTGTGGAGGCCGTTGAGGAGACTGCATACTGACTTACTTCCTTTGGCTTGCTCAGACTGCTTTGTCAGAGAACCCAGTACCAGAAGCACAGGGATGGCACCACCCACCGTGGACTGAGCCCTCTGCCACTGAGCACTAACTGGAAAAATGCCTTACAGCTGAATTTCATGGAGACATTTCCTCAAATGAGGATCCTTCCTGTCTGATGACTCTAGCTTGTGCTAAGTTGACACATAAAGCTGGCCACTACAGTGGCAATAGTAGATTCTCTTCTAAGAGACATGGGCTCTCTAGCTCTTAAAAACTGTCTTTAATGGTATATCCTCTTCAAACCTCTCCCCTTAAAGTGTATGAATTTAAGCAGAAGAGAAGGTAGAAAGCTTATAATATCCTGAGGTGGTGGATATCTCCAAGGAAACAGTGTCTTCCAGACTCAACAGGACTCACGCATATTGGACCTCCTAGAAACTATGATAGCTTGTACAAAGCCTGCACAGGTTTAGGCTAGATGGGGTCCCAGTATTGAGAGGTGGAAATGGACATGGGCTCAAATCCCCAACCAAGAAGCTATTGGCAGTCAATACCTGCTAGCAATGAAAAAATTAGTTTTCCACAAATGCATCTCACTGGGTTTGCCAACCACACTTCATGCTAGATCCCATGTTCAGCACTAGATGGCAATACCAAAGTACCTAAGTGGTTTTTTAATAAACATTTCATCTTATTTTGCATTGTTCAGACATGGTTAGTCTTGTTCGTCTTTTGTGTGTATGTTTTGGTTTTGGTTTTAGTATTTTTGTGGATTTGTAGATGTGATTTATTTATTGTTAGACAGAGAGAATGAGGTTTCTTGGGTCAAATTGTACAGAAGCTTCGGGAGGAGTTGGGGGTGGAGAAAGGGGTGATGAGGGAAAAGAAAGAAAGCAAAGCCAAAATCGTCTTTAGAAGCTTGCTGTTCCAGTCACCATCTATCACATGTCTTCCCAACAAGACTGTCATGCTACTTATCACAGAGATGGAAGATATTTTATGTGGTTATAGTTAATAGCAGCAGCTGTTTGTACAACCAATATTAATTTTATTTCTCACTTTTATGTATGTCACAATATCTTCAACAAGAAAGACCACTTGCTTTCCAAATACTTTATCAAAATCTCTGTAACAATAGACTCCCCAAATTTAATGCTAACTTTTTTTTCTGTGTATAGCAATTTCAATAGTTCTGAGGATGGGAAGCAAAATTTGTTGAACAATGTTTATAACCATAAATATATCCTTTGGTGAAGTAACAAACAAGGTATAATAGTATCACATGTTGACTACTGAATAAATTGTATGGAAGCTTTGCCAAATGCAACAATGATTTAAGGTTGAGTAGAGGAAACACTATTTTCTCTCTTTTGTGATTGTGATTTTTAATATAATTTTAATTTAATTTAATTGCACAATTTTAGCTTTGGTTACATCTCATCAAATCATTCCATTTATCCCTTCAGATTTTTTATTATATTCATATCTGTATATTTATGTTTCTAAATATAACCTGCTCAATCTATGATATGTTTCCATGTATTTGTTTTCAGGGCAATTTTGGTATTAAACAACAAATTGGCATGTTCATCCTTGAAAAAAAATTTCTCACTCTGAAGATTCTTTAGTTGTTTGTAGTTCTTATCGTAGGGTTGAGACCCTCATGGGCATTCTCTCATCCACTTTGATATGTCCATATGTGCCATGCTTGTTTAGCTTATGATTGGGCAGTCATGTTGCTGAGAATTAATGGGAATAGCATTTGTCATCACTAGGAGACATAAGCTCACAGCAAACTCCGAATCTTTGGTTATTACCATCTTTCCACCTCAGGCAACATTGTAGGAGGTGAAGAGCAGAGATGTAGTCAAACCTTTTAAACCATAATAATAATAAACAAGAAGTTCTTGTTGAAGATTTGGGTTCCAAATGGATATTAAAAATACATTACTCATGTTCTCCCTCCTTCTGCTCCTCATTTGGACCTTGAGAGCTCAGTCC
>LOJH01018623.1:10391-20910 GCA_001685095.1 Ellobius talpinus
AGAGAGAGAGAGAGAGAGAGAGAGAGAGAGAGAGAGAGAGAGAGAGAAATGGTGAGGATTTGGGTGGAAGAGGAGGTGGGGAAGATGTGGGAGGAGTTGGGGACATATTGAATTTCAATAAAAGAAAACTAGAAGGAAAAAGAAGTGCATCCCCAGGAAACAGCACAGTGATTCTTGCATTCGGAAGCTTGAAGAACAACAGCTTGCCTCTGAATCTTTGAGTTGACCACATCTCTTCTAAGGAAATTGTTCCTGTTGGTTGATAGGTAAGGAACAAGCACGAGAGGTTGAATAATATGCACTCCAAATATATGAGCCTTAGGCCCCTTCATGTGTCCCTTATATGGCAAATGTTCATCGGGATTGGGAGTTTATATAGCTGGGACAAAGACTCTTCTATGTATCATGCAGTCATGTGTGGTTTGTACTGGAAAGGCAGATTGGTACCCAACAGAGCTGTCGTGGAGATATAAAATAAGGAGAGTTTAAGATATTGACCTTGAAGAGTGGAGCTCTCTGGTAGACAGGTGAAATTACTTTATTACCCCATAGTTTAGATTAGATTAGAACATGTTTCCTCATATGATAGTATCTTTCACAACTCAATATATTTGAGAGCACTATTGGCTCTGAACGATTTGGCTATCCTTCTGTCTGCCAGTTGTGTGACCTCACAATTCTGAAACCACTTTGAAATTGTCTGCTTGAAGTTTCTCATGGTCACATGGAGAGAGGGAGTGTATAGACTGATGACATGCGTGCCCAATGTATGGAAGGTTTTTACTGTAATGGGGAGCAGGAGACACACACACACAGAAACAGAGACAGAGAGACAGAGAGACAAAGAGAAGGGGAGAGGGAGAGAGAGAGAGAGCTAGCGAGGTTTGAGGAAATGGAGTTTCCTTCAGACCTGACTGTGGACTCAGATCCAAGACTTTGCTGTGGCTCTTCTACTTAGAATAAATATTTAAACCCCTGCTCACCTAACGCCAAGGTTGAATGTTGTGTATTGTTTTACTCCTTTGACTTTTTGGGGAGCTTGACCACCAGGTCCAAAATAAATTACACAAGGGGGAAAGCCTTATAGACGAACGCCTGGCCAAAAGTTTGGCTTCTTTCTAGCCAGCTTTTCTTAAATTATCCCCACTACCTTTTTGCCACTGGGCTTTTATCTTTCTCGTTTCTGTATGTCTTATTTTCCTTCTTACTCCATGGCTGGGTGGCTGGGTGGACTGGCCCCTAGTTTCTTCCTCGCCTTCTCTTGTTTGTTCCTTGTTCACTCTCCTCCCAGATTTCTCCTTCTATTTATTCTCTCTGCCTGCCGGACCCACCTATGCTTACTCCTGCTTTGCTATCGGCTGTTCCGCCCTTTATTAGGATCATCAGGTGTTTCAGACAGGCACACTTCTGTCTATGTGCTGCTTCTAGTGGTTAATGAAGAAAGAAACTGTCTTGGCCCTATAGCATGGGAGGAGGAAGGCAGAGTCAGGGAGATGCCATGGAGCCTCGGCCAGAGTCAGACATGCTGAAACTTTGCCGGTAAGCCACAGCCTCATGGTGATACACAGATTACTAGAAATGGGTTAAACTAAGATGTAAGAGTTAGCCAGTAAGAAGCTAAAGCTAATGGACCAAGCAGTAATTTAAACAATATGGTTACTTTGTGGTTATTTCGGGGCTGAGCAGCCGGGAACTAACAAGCGGCTCTCCTCCAACACACAGTAACACAAGTTAAACGAATGCAGCACAAACAACAACAAGTCACCCACCTGAAAATAATATTCCCTAATAGTTGAGTCATCTCTTCCTTATTGTCCCATGTAAACAGAGACATTTCCTGTTACACAGAGGCACAAGTCCTTCATTATGCACATTTTACATAGTCATAGATTGGACTAGGGGATGTTCAAAGAAAATAGGGTAATAATGGTTCAGTATTGCATCTGAGGCTTCTCCAGGGCATAGGCTTAACTCCCTCCTGTCCCTTCACCTTGGCATCCTGTGTCTTTGGCAGACAGCTTCACTTCCGTACCCTAGCCTCTTCTCAGACTTTTCCTTATGGTAAAAAACTGGATTGAAAATGGCTCCATGTCCATGCTTGCTTTCATAATCCCATAGTGCTTTCATAATCAGCCTAGTGATTGGGCCAACTAGAAACAAGTGTGGTTCATATTAAAAGTTTTTAAAGTAATTGTTTTAGTTTTTAATGTAGTTATCCTTAACTTTACCTGGTCATACTTGCACTGTGTTCTTGATGTCCCTCACTGGCGGGGTGTCAAGGACACAGCCACCCCTAACTGCTGCCATTCTCCTGGCTTTGTCTGTCTCTCCTGCGAACGTTATACTTCACCCTAAAATTTATGGGTTTAACTGCTTTTAACTCAATTAGTTAACTTTGAACCTCTTCTGCTGTACACAGCAGACTGACTCTGAGCATCTCCTTTCATTAGCCCATCTCCCAGAACTCCCATCGTAATGCTGTTGACACATCCTACAGTCTTACCTTGTCTTCATACACCCAGTCTGCTGTAGCAAAACACCATGCCAGGCAGCTTAGACACCACAGAAAATGTGTTCCATAGTTACTGGGGATGAGACAAGACATATTCCTATACTTCCTCCTAGGTAGAGATGTCTTAATGTATTTTCACATGCTAAAAGGGGCAGAGTAGTCATTTGGGGCTTCTTTTATGGGCTCTTACTTCATACAATAACTTCGCTTTCTTGACTTTAGTACCCTATGTCTTAGTTCCATTACCTTAGCTCCATATCCTAACACTACCTTGGAGCTTAGGGTTTCAGGGTATAAACTTTAGAGGCTACAAGCAGTCTCTCCACAGCATGCAGGCCACACCAAACTCAAATTAACTTCCTTTGTTTATCTAAAATGTACTCATTTCCTCCCAGTTGCCCCAAAGCCTTAACTTGTTCTAGTGTTTACTCAAAACACCCCAGTCCAGTATCACTTAAATAATCTAAATTGGGTTTAGCAAAGCTTCAAGGTATGAAGTCAAATTGCTGTTAGGCAAATTATTTTGAAGCTCTCAAACTATGAAGCATAGGGGCAGGCACAGCATAAGCGTTGTCATCTCCAAAGGAAGAAACAGGAAAGAGAAGAGGAGTGGCAGTTTCCAAGCAAGTCCAAATTGCAATGGGGAAATACTGTAAATACTGTTACATCCTAAGGCTTCAGGTGATTGCATTCACCTTGACACCCTATTTGCCAGATACATTGCTGTTTGGACCTCCAGTGCTCTAGGTAGCACCACTCCCTTGGCTTTTCTGAGTGCAGCCTCTTCTGTGACTCACAGACCAGAATTACAAATCTGGAGATCCTTAGGATGGAATGGGGGGTGATGATTATTGGTCTGGAGTCTCAGAGCTGGCCCTACCTTTGCGTCTCCATTTGGCATTGCCCTCTTGACAACTATGGTGAGCTACCATTGAGGTAGCTTCCTGCCTGAGTGGTATTCCAAAGGTTCTTAATGGTTCTGTCCTTCACAGTATAGCTTCAGCTAACCATGCCTCCTAATGTGCCTACTTTGTACTGCCTGGTTGCCTCCAAGGTTGATCATTTTCATGTTCCAGATGGGCAGCAAGCTTGGTTCATACTGTAGCTAGATCCTCCAGGGATCAACAGGCCAGGATGAAGGGAGGTATATTGTTTCCATGGTTCTCACACTCCAAGCTTTGAGATCTCCAAAGTGCTCTAGCGGGACAATTTTTCATGCTTTGGTAATAATATTTGACTTTCCTATACATATGAATTTTCTTATTAAAATGTTGCTTGATTTCATCCTCGGTTTTGTTTCTTCTCCAAACACATCTCTTTCTTATGATATGGTTGGGCTGAGAAATTTTAACTTCTGCTTCGTGGAAAAATATTTATTTTATTATTTGCAAGTATACATGTGTATCTGCATGTGAGTATGTGCACGCTTGTGTGTGGGTGCTCACAGATGCCAAAAGAAGGTGTTGGATTCCCTGGAGCTGTAGTTGTAGGGGGTTGTACATGTGCCTTGTATTTTATCTCTCCGTGTTTATGCATGTCAACGTGGTCAGGCCAGTGGAAGCTTGCGTTCAGCAAGTGTCAAGCCAACAATATGGCCTTAGTGGCTGTGGTCACCATGTTATACGTTAGATTCTCAGAGGTTACACAACTTATATCTGAAAGTTTGTAGCCTGGTTTTGTCTATTTTGAGTTGCAATGAAAGGAACACCTGGGACTCGATAATTTATAAAGAAAGGAGGTTTATTTTGTTCACAGTTTTGGAGGCCAAGAAGCACATGGAATTTCTCTTGAAGATACCAATTTCATTTCCTGCGTGTTGAAATGGGCTTTTTCTCAGTCACACAGTGGTTCTATTTTCAATTTAACGCAATAGATTGGGTTGGTGCCACACCTGGGAAGTACCACATGCTGCTTTGACTAATGGAAGAAAAGTGGGGGGGGCAGAGTCAAGGCGGAAAACTCAAGGCTGCTGAGCTTGTATTGAAAAACTGGATCCTCTGCTAATTAATCCAGTCCTAAGAAGGGATATCTCAAATATACCGGAGAAGGGAAGTTTGATGTCTGAGAACTTCCAATCACCTTTATCACCTTAACCAGAGAATTTCCTAGAAAACCCCATATCCTTCAACACTGAAGAATTAAGATTCAACTTGAATTTTGTTGGGAGCAAACACATTCAGGTCATAGCATATTCTTTGATACACATCTTCCCATTTCTTTCTTCTCCTGGCCTCTGACAGCTGCGATTCTATTTTCTGCTCTTATTATTTTGAGTGTTTGCAATTACACACATAAGTGATGTCATACAGTATCTGTCTCACCATATCTGGCATTTGAAAATTGAACCTCTCAGTTCATCCATATTGTTTCAAGATTATGGCATAATTATCTTCTTTTTAATGACTGAATGGTGCTCAATTGTCTGTATCTGAAAATTGGTACCCAGGTTTTGTCCATTTTGAGTTGCAATAACAGAACCCTTGAGACTGGGTAATTTATGAGGGAAAGAGGTTTATTTTGGTTCACATGTGTTTCATTCACTTGTTGATGGACATTAGACTATTTCAATCTTATGAATATTACTGCGATGGACACAACAACAATTTTTGCTTTGAAATGGTATGAAGACCACAGGTAACAACTGCACAGATAAACAAGAGGGACTACATCACACTTAAGCTTCTGAACAGACAGAAGACAGAACAGACAAAACAGAAATGCAACCTGCAGATTCAAAAAATTACCTGCATCTGTGTAGTGGATCCAGCATTGCTATCCAAAACATTTAAGAAAGTCATACAAATAAAATGAAACCAAGAAACAAATCACCTGGCCAAAAAAAAATGAGTGATCAGAACAGAACAGACATTTTGTCAAAGCAGATATCCAGAAGGCTTCAGCATAATGAACCACCCAGGAGGTATGAATCAAAAGTGCAATGAGATGTCATCAAAGAACCCTGTGGGGATGGAAATGCTAACACCATTAAATTGAAAATAGAACCACTGTGTGGGCGAGCAAACCCTGTTTCTGAGTATCAACCTGAGGGAAATGAAATGGGTGTCTTCAAAAGATGTTCCATGTACTTTTTCAGCACCCAGATATTGCACTTACTGCACGTAGTCTGGAGGCGGCCTACTTATCGTCTTGTAGGATTGGTCTTCTGGCTTGAATGAGAAATGTCCCCCATAGGCTCACATTTTTGATCACTTGGTCCCAGTTGGTGGTGCTGTTTGGTGAAGGTTAAGAACCTTTAAGCAGTAGAGCCTTGCTAAAAGAAGTATGTCACTGGGAGTAGACTTTGAGAGTTGTATAGCCTGGCCCTACTTCCTGTTTTCCTTTTGCTTACTGTGTGTTGGAGGTTTGAATGAAAATGGCTCCCACAGGTTCATAGGGTGTGGCCTTGTTGGAGTAGGTATCACCTTATTGGAGGAAGTGTGTCACTGCGGGTGAGCTTTGAGGTTTCAGAAGCCCAAGCCAGGCCCAGTGCTACTCTCTCTTTCTGCTGCTTGCTGAAATATAGAGTTGGTAACTGGTGGGTCTGTCTGCATGTCTTCCCGCTTCCCCCCACGATGATAATGGACTAAACCTCTGAATGTAAGCCATCCCCAACCAGATGATTTCTGTGATAAGAGTTGCCATGGTCATGGTCTCTCTTCACAGCAATAGACCCCAAACTAAGACACTGTGTACAGATGAAATGTGATCACTCTGCTTCCCGGCTGCCAGGCTGGCCTCAGTTCCTGGTGCCATACCTTCCCTGCCACATGGACCTTATTGTCTCTGGATCTGTAAGGCGAAATAACCTCTTTCTCCTCTACCGCAGTGACAGAAAAATAATGAAGATGGTAAGCTTGTGAATAGCATAGACAGTTAAACTGACATTGCTGATAAACTATGAATCCTTTTCAGTATAAACATATCCCCTGGGATCTTGTCTTCAGAAACTATGGTCCGCATTGGTTACGGATACCTAGAACTTGGCCTACTGCACTGTATACACTTTACTTCCACTGTTTAGTGAATGCATACACCAAGGTAAATTCCATATTTGTATCTGTTTGTATACTATGTGTTGGTTTGTTTCTGGGCTGTACTTTTGGAGCACTCTGATTATGAAACATGCTTAGATCTGGGCAGTGGTGGTGCACACCTTTAATTCTAGCACTTGGGAGGCAGAGGCAGGTGAATCTGTGAGTTCAAGGCCAGCCTGGTCTACAGAGCGAGTTCCGGGACTGACAGGGCGACACAGAGAAACCCTGTCTCAAAAAAACCAAATAAATAAATCATGTTTGGTTTCATTGTGCACAACTCACGTGTGTTTTATAACAATCAGAGATCCTAGAAGCCACAGGTCCTACCACAGTTCACGGTTTAAGAATTCTTTTGTAAAGCCTGTGTTTAGAATCTTCACTGCCAGAGTAAAGCAGGGCCTGCAGCCACAACAGGCGCACTTTGGCTGCTATTGAGAGCATCTGAAGGGTTTTTATTTTCTGTAGTATAAGTGTTTTCTCTTTTCGCCTAGGACAGACAGACATCATCTAATCCTGAGGGTTTATCTGCCTGAAGAAGAGAATCATTAGATGTGGAAAGGAGCAAGGGTTTGACTTTTCATTAATTTGGGATGCATGTTTCCTTGAGAATTGATATGGAGATGTAATCTCCTAGGAACCTTTTCAAAACCAAAGTAAAAGCAAGGAATCGTTCACAGGTATTCTCTGTTGAGTGAATGCACGGGGTTCAGGTGGCCAGTGGAAGGGCTCTCTTTGTGCAGACTGAAGAGAGCAGAAGTAAACAAGTTTCAGGGTGAATGCCTAATGGTCTGAACCCCCTAATGCCTTCCCCTAGAAATAAAAGCAGAAGCGCTCGACCCAGCCCTTTTGTGAAATCTGAGAAAAGGAAAATACCACACCACCTGAGGACTCCACTTGGCGATTTTCTCCTTTAATTGTGTTTGCTTTGGGATGTGGTGCTACGCGGCTTTCAGACTTGGGAGAAAATACTGCGTTCTTCAGTATATTGTTCCCAAGGCTAGTGACCCTGGGGATTAAGACCTCGACTGCTTCTCAAGTGAAATGAAGCAAAAACCTTCCACCCACTTTTACCCTTCAAAAAATTTCGTTTGGGGCTAACAGCGATATCAACAGCTTTTAGCCTTTTGAGTGGCTCTGTGCAATTTCTACAAGTCTGAAACAAAAAGAAAATTCTACAAGTAGAGAAGAGCATATACAATTCTGCTTCCCAGGGGATTAAACACATTAAAATCAAGAGGCGCCCTCCTTGCAGGCTTTAATTGAACTATTTCTCAGGAGCTGGTATCTAGTTTGTGCTATTTATATTTAATGCAGCTGTAAGTAGGAGTGCTGTGAATTGGGTCTCTGGGCTAATCATGCTGACATGTTTTGGAGAGAACTCTAGGACTTTGCAGAGCTGAATTCTGTGCTTGGGTCAGTGTGATGTTCCTGCGTTTCTAAGGGTGAGGATGGGTAGACCCTGTTAGCCTGTGCTCTTCCCGGTAAGGAAAAGAAGAGGCAGCGAGAGTCAAGAAGGATGTGCTAGGAGTGAGCAAAATGAAATCCTCAAGGAAGTCAAGTTTGCTCAAGCCGGAGGCATCGCCGTAGTCAACACACATGATTGGTGTCAACACACATGATGGGCAATGGAGGAAGACAAGTCAAGGTGTTAGCTGGAACTACTCCAGGTTAGCAAGGAGCAAGCTGTGCCCTCCCTGTTCCTAGTGTCTTTCCTCCTTTCTCCTTGTAACTTGGCAGTATGGTCCCAGTTTCCATATGTGGAATTGGCATGTTAAAATACTCCTTTTTTGACCCAGTGGTGGGGAGAATGGAGAGCAATGCACAGAGTTTTGGGGTTACCAGTTCAGACACACTTAACAAAACAGACCCCAAACACTTTTCCTTTCTTTTTTGTGACTTAGTACTCCTAGACTAATGACATTTCAATAGCATCAGGTTGTGAGAACTGATGATTGAACGTCTCTGTTCCTTGAAACCCCTAAGATTGCTCATAACAGGCAAGGAAGAAAGACCTCTAAGTCCACACTTATTGTTTAGTTTTTAAGGACTACAATGGACTCCCTGGAGTCATTTTTGGTTTTTGGTTTGTTTGTTTGGTTTTTCGAGACAGGGATTCTCTGTGTAATAGCCCTAGCTGTCCTGGATGTAGACCAGGATGGTTTTTTGAGACAGGATTTCTCTATGCAATCCTCTAGCTGTCCTGAAACTTTTTCTGTAGACCAGGCTAGCCTCAAACTCACAGAGATCCACCTGCCTCTGCCCACTGAATCCTGGGATTAAAGGCATGCGCCACCACCCCCAGTGTCATTCTTCCTTTTTGTTGAGGGTCCAAAGCCAGAGAGTATGGGCAGAGACTCCCTGGATCACTGAAATCCAACTGAGTCCTCTCCTTTGGTAAATGATTTCATCTAAGACAGCCTCAGTTTCCATCTGTAAGGTGGCGACAGTGACGCCACCTACTCTTCCTGGCACACTGAGAAGGCTGAGGACGAGTGAGATCATACAGGCAAAGCCCTTAGCATTGTGCTGCTTAAGCTCCAAGCTTACTTAGTCAACTGAATGAACCAGGTATATTAGACGACAGGAAGCAAGTAAGGAGGACTAACTTCACCATTGACTGACTGTTCTCACTGACATCTTGACAACAGAGAATCCAGGGAAGACTTGAGAGTCACACTGTCCTTCAAACTTCCATGACCTCTGTGTGTCACGGTCCCTTTGGTACTTGAGATAACAAGGCCTATGCCCCTGTTCAGCTTGGCATCCTCATGCCTGGCCTGTTCTCCCTCTAATGCCAAACTTCGCCATCTGTATTGACATTACGTCTTAAGATACATCCTGTTGCTAAGCAAGGGTGTTTCTAACCATGTCTCTCTCCTCTCAGCAGGTGCACGCTCTTTACTTCCTTCAAGCTCGGGACCAATGTCTGTCTTCCCTACTCAGCCTGTGTGGCTCGTCATCTTTCTCTGGCTACGTTTCTGAACCTTTCAGACTGTGTTTTACAAACCTGATTACCATTATTGCTTTCTTTTTTTTTCTATTGCCCTAGTAGCACCTGCTATGGAAGCTATATTTCCTCACAGAGATTTTTTTTGTTTCTTAAGGGACAGAAGGAAATTCTGAGGTCCCTGTATTCCCCGCAGCGCCAGGTTAGTTCTGAGAAGGCAGGAAGGATGGGATTGGTTTTTGTCACTAGCTTATTTATGGAGAGTTCAGGATGTCAGGGAAATGTGTTGAGGCAAACACAAGGATGCAATTTTGAAGCTAAGTAAGATGAAGAAAGTCAGTGGGGACTCAGGGTTGAAGGTGGAGGATGAAGACGGAGAAGTCAGAGGGGCCAAGTTTGGCTGTGTGATGCAGGCGAGACACCGAGTGTCAGTTTAGAATTATAATTGATGGACCAAAACCTAGCCAGAGTCAGAGGACAATCCAGAAAAGAGCGGCATAGCCTCGAATGTGACTCGACTCCATCAGTCACTGGCTATGTGCCCTTACAAGCACCACGAAACCCCCCTGGCCACAGGCTTCTTTGATTATAAAATGAAATACTTGCCTCAGAAAATATCTACGGCCTTAATTCAGTGGTTCTCAACCTTCCTAACGTTGTGAGCCTTTAATACAGTTTCTCACGTTGTGGTGACCCCAACCCTAAAATTATTTTTGTTGCTACTTCATAGTTATAATTTTGCAACTGGTAGGAATCATAAAGTAAATATCTGTGTTTTCTGATTTTTATGAATTTTTTAAAAAAATGTTGGCGGGTCCCCGGCGGCAGTAGGCAGGCAGCGGGCTCTGGGAGCAGCCAGTCCCAAGGCAGAGATGGCTGCAGGACCCTGAAAGATCCCCGGCGGGCCATGTGGCAGCAGGCAGCGGGCTCTGGGAGCAGCCAGTCCCAGGCAGAGATGGCTGCAGGACCCCGGAGCGGTTGCAAGATCCCGGGCGGGCTGGTGCATGGCGGGCGGGCTGGTCCCGC